>PVJC01004386.1:0-64217 GCA_004026665.1 Murina feae
TATGAGTTAAATTATATGGTTCTTAGCTTTTCCTGACTGATTTGTTTCTCTTAGTATGATTTTCTCAATGTCCTTCCAGGTTGTCATCAATGGAAATGTTTCATCTTTTCTTACGGCTGAGTAGTATTTCATAGTAGTATGTACCTCCTCTTCTTTATCCAGTCCTCTACTGAAGGACACGTTGTTGTTTCCATGTCTTGGCCACCACAGATAATGTTGCAGTGAACGTCGGGGTGCGTATATCTTTGTGAATAGATGTTTTCAAATTTTTAGGTAGATACCCAGAAGAGGGGTTGCTGGGTCATAGGGTAACTCTATTCTTAATTTTTTGAGGAACCACCATACTGTTTTCCATAGCGGCTGTACCAGCTGACATTCGCACAAGCAGTGAATGAGGGAGGGTTCCTTTTTCTCCACACGGTCTCCATCACTTGATATTACTTGTCTTGTTGATAGTAGCCATTCTAATAATTGTAGTTTTGATATGCATTTCCCCAATAGCGAGTGAAGTTAAGCATCTTTTCATATATCTGTTGGCCATTTGTGTGTCTTCTAGGGAGGGGTGCTGTTCATGTCCTCTGCCCCCTTTTAAATTGTATTGTTTGTTTGGTGTTGAGTTGAATGAGTTCTTTGTATATTTTGGATATTAACTCCTTGTTGGAGCTCTTGTTTGCAAATATCATCTCTCATTCGGGTGGTTGCCTTTCTGTTTTGTTGGCAGTTTCTTTTGCTGTGCAGAAGCTTTTTTTTTTTTTTTTTTTTTTATGTGCAGAAGCTTTTGAGTTTAATATAGTCTTATTCATTTATTTTTGCCTTTACTTCCCTTGCTTTGGGGATTAAATTCATCAAATGCTTTCTAAGGCCAAGGTCCATAAGTTTAATACCTATGCCTAATTTATTGTTTCAGATTTTGTATTTAGAGCTTTACATGGAGACAAACTGTAATCTAATTTCATTCTTTTGCATGTGGCTTTCCAATTTTCCCAGCACTATTTATTGACAAGGCCTTCTTTTCTCCATTGTGTGTTTTTGGCTTCTCTGTCAAAAATTATTTGCTCATTTACCTGTGGTTTTATTTCTAGGTTCTCAATTCTGTTCCATTTGTCTGTGTGTTTTTCTGCCAATACTTTGCTGTTTTGGCTATCATAGCTCTGAAGTACAATTTTAAGTCAGATAGTGTGGTTCCTCCAGCTTTGTTCTTTTTCTCAGGATTGTTTTGGCTCTTCAGGTCTTTTGTGGCTCCATACAAATCTGATGATTTTTTTGTTGTTGTTCTATTTCTTTAAAAAAATGACATTGGGATTTTGATGGGGATTGCATTAAATACATATATTGCTTTGGATAATATGGCCATTTTAACTATGTTGAATCTTCCAATCTATGAACACAGAATATCTTTCCATTTCATTATGTCTTTTTCTATCTCTCTCTCTCTCTCTTTTTATTTCTCACCCAAGGATATGTTATTATTGATTTCTAGATAGAGAGAAAGGAAGTGGAAGACAGAGAGAGAGAGAAAAACATCAATCGGTTGCCTCCCGTACATCACTGGCCAGGAATCTATCCACAACCTGGGCATGTGTCCTGACTGGGAATTGAACTTGACCTTTCAGTGTACGGACTGGGTCCAACCAATTGAGCAATGCCAGCCAAGGCTTTTTCAATCTCTTTTAATAATGCTTTGTAGGTTTCAGTATAGAGGTCCTTCCGCCCTTTGTTAAGTTTATTCCTAGTCACTTTATTCTTTTGGTTGCAATTTCAAAAAGAATTGTTTTTTCATTTCTGTTTCTGAAGTTCCATTGTTAGTATATAGGAATGAAGTATAAAAATCAATTTTTGTACATCGATTTTGTATCCTGCAACTTTGCTGTATTTGTTTATTGTTTCTAATAGTATTTTGGTGGAGTCTTTAGGGTTTTCTATATAGAGAATCTTGTCATCTGCAAAAAGTGACATTTTTTACTTCTTCCTTCCCAATTTGGATGCCTTTTATTTCCTTCTCTTGCCTGATTGCTCTGGCTTCCAGAACTATGTTGATAGTGGGCATCTCTGTCTTGTTCCTGATTTTAGAGGAAATGATTTCAGTTTTTCACCATTGAGTATGATATTGGCTGAGGGTTTGTCATATATGGCCTTTATTATGCTGAGGTACTTTCCTTCTATACCCATTTTACTGAGTGTTTTAATCATAAGTGGGTGTTGTATCTTGTCAAATGCTTTTTCTGTATCTATTGATAAGATCATATGATATTCATCCTTTCTTTTGTTAATGTGGTGTATTACATTGATCGACTTGCATATGTTGAGTCATCCCTGTGCTCCTGGAATGAGCCCCACTTGTCCATGATGTAGAATTTTTTTAATGTGCTGTTGTACTTGATTTGCTAGTATTTTGTTGAAGATTTTTGCATCTGTATTCATCAGAGTTACTGGTCTGTAGTTTTCTTCTTTCTGTGTTATCCTTGCCAGGTTTTGGTATAGGCGTGATGTTGATCTTGTAAAATGTGTTAGGAATTATCGCCTTTTCTTTAATTTTAAAGAGTTTGAGGGAGGTAGGTATGTTTGAATGTTTGGTAGAATTCACTAGTGAACCCATCTGGTCCTGGACTTTTGGGGAGGTTTTTGATGGTTGTTTCAATTTACTCACTGTTGGTCTACTTAGATTTTCCAGTTCTTCATGATTCAGTCTAGGAAGGTTATGTATTTCTAGGAACTTACCCATTTCTTCTAGGCAACCGATTAATGTTTCTCTCTTTCTCTCTCTCTCTCTCTCAAATCAATGAAAACATTTTTTTTAAAAAGAGAAGATTATGTGCTCCCTTAAGGGTGGTTAGGCTTCCCAGGAACCTGAAGAAAAGGCTTTTCAAGAGTGCATTTAACTAGATGAACAAAAACCATGGGAAGAACTTGCTTAAGGCAAATATAAGCTTTTACTAAAGAAGTTATATGCCTGGTGAGTGACTTCCCACCATGACCTGCCCAGTTAGCAATTTATGACCAGATCACCTGGGGAGGTTACTTGGACTCGCCGGTTTTATTATAGAGCCCCTTTTTGTCCACATGAATAATGAGATATTGTCCATTCTTTTATTTTCATGCTAAGTCTGTGACATTCAATGTGTATTTTATATTTATGTCACATCCCAGTTGGGACTAGCCATATTTCCAGTGCTCAGTGGCCACGTGGGCTGCTGGCTCAGAAGCACAGCTCTGAGGGATAAGTGAATAACAGCCCCGCAATACCCACCAGGAGAAACAGGACAGGGTGATGGGATTTCAGGCTTCTTCACATCACACCACAAAGGGGCCTCCTAATTCTTCCAGTTTTGCACTGGGGACTCTGACTTACAGGGCTTAGTGGATAAAGGGTGAGTTTCTACTCGGCAGGCTTGAGCTGAGATCTTAGTCCTGCCACTCTCTAGTGATTTTGAGCAAGTTACCTAAGCTCACAGCGTGTTTGCTTATGTGTGGAGTGCTTAAGTCTCTTCCTTTGCAGGTCCCATGAGGATGGAGGGGAGCGCGCATGCAGAGCTGGTGGCCTGCTGTGCCTGCCATCTTTATTCTGCCAGGCCCCTCTGAGCCAGCAGCAGTTTAAGAGTTCACTTGCAGCATGACAGTATCTCCCATTGGTGTTCTCATTTTTCTTCCAAGAGCCTGGCATCGGGTGCACCCACTACCTGTTGGAACCACTTCTTGCATTCCTTCTTTCCTGTATTTATCAGATATCTGCTATTTTGCCCCAGGCCCTTGGCCAGGCACCGGAGGGTTTTTTGTTGTTGTAGTAGTTGTTTTTACTTTATTGATTTCAGAAAGGAAAGGAGAGGGAGAGAGAGATGGAAACATCAATGATGAGAGAGAATCATTGGTTGGCTGCCTCCTGTGCACCCTCCCACTGGGGATCGAGCCCACAACCCGGGCATGTGCTCTGAACAGGAATCAAACTGGGACCCCTGGTTCATAGTTCAATGCTCAATCACGCCGGCTGAGCAAGCACCAGAGTTTTGACAGAGAGCAGGGTCCCTGAGGGCCAATCTTGAGCCAATCAGTACCCGGCAGCCAGGTGGAAGAAGGCTGGAACAGTGTGACCCTGGGGTGGGGGCGGGCATGAGGTTCTGAAATGTGGGAAAATCCAGTATTTGCCTCCAGAGGCTCCCTTAAAAAAAAAAAAAAAAGGTGAGAAAAGAAAGAGAAAGTGTTAGACATAGACCCAAGGGTGAGGCCTGGAGGGACAAAGGCTCCGTGGGAAGGGAAGAGCTTTATACGATTTATTTGACAATTGCTGGGAAGCAGGATTTTAAATGCTCTGGAGAATAACAGTTCTGCAGTGTTTTTTTTTTTATACATTAGAAGTTAGGGAGCAATGAAGGTGGGAGAAAGCAAGGTATCGCATAGTTAAGATATAGGTTCCCTTGAGGATGTCTCTGAGGGGTCTGGAAAAGAGGATTACTCTGTCATTTCAAAGGCGTGTTAATCTAGATGTGCAAGAACGATGGATAGGACTTGCTTAAGGCAGAGATAAATCTTTTACTATAAATGTCATAGGGCTGCGGTGTGACTACCCACATGACCTGCCTGCCCAGTTAGAAATTTATGATCAGATCATCCTGTGAGGTTAGTTTCCATCACTGGACTTGTCTGTTTTATTACGCAACCTCTTTTTTTGTCCATAAGAGGCAGAACCAGAGGACCCCCAGATAAGTTTTCCAGCCCAACCTGCCCTCCTGCATGGACTAGGGAGAAGTCCGCCTCTGCTTGCGTGCTTCTAGTTATGGGGAACTCACTTCCTCCCAGGGCAGCCTCCTCCAAAGTGCTCTTTACAACGGGTTTCAGTCTTCCTCCATAGAACATGTTGCTTCTAATTCTGGCCTTAGGCTGCATAGAAAGATGTAGTGAAATCAGACCCACTTGATCGCTTATATTCAGATGAGCCTGTGCCAGTAGCAACTTCTCCAAGATTTCGTTTCCTCATCTGAAAACTGTGCACAATAATAATACCTGCGTGAAAATACCCTATTAGAGCAAGGTGGTAGAATACTCAGCACTCAATACCTTGGTTCCCCCTTCCCTCAGGGTGAACCAGCCAAGTTCATAGAGGCTATGGAGTCAAGCTGTCCGAGTTCAAATCACAGCCAGACCATTTACTAGTTGTGTGACCAACCAAGTTACTTTATCGCTCTGTGTCTCCTATTTATCCCCTAAAAATAGAAATTATAATGGTACCTACTTCAGAAGGTTGCTGTGGGGTTTCAGTGAGTTAATGCATTAGTTGTTAGACTAGCACCGGGCTTATAAAGGTGCTTTGTAACCATTAATCGTTATCATAATTTCCTCCTTCCCTTCTGACAATCAGAAGACGTGATTGTGGCCCGGCGGGTCTTCCTTCCCAGGATAAAAGACCTCTTTTGTAGGCCACCCTCACACAGATGGGAGGTCACGCTCCAGGGTGTCCATGGGTTTCCTCATAGTGTGATGGTAGAGCTGAGCAATCCTCTCCGTGTGTGGCCTGCCTCATCCCAGAGGAGAGGAGCTGCTGCCTCTTGCCTCCCCCAACCCTCTTCTCTTCTCCTCACAGCAGACAGTATAGGACAGATAAGCCTGTAGACCCAACCAGCCTCAACCTGTAGGAAGGCATAGGTCACTGAAGGCTCTTGCTGTAGTGACTTTCCAAGAGATGATAGCCATGAGTGATATAATAACTTTAGATAGCGGTGTGGTGTTAACTTCAGATAGAGGTTGGTGATGCTGATGGTGATAAAGACAGTGGCAGGCATAATGATGATGTTAGAGACAGTGATAATGGTATTGGTGATCCTTAGGGTCATGATTGCATTAGTGATTCTGAAGTGGCAGGTGACAGTGATGATGATAGCGATGGTGACTATGACAGAAACAATTATAATAGGACAATGTTGGGCATTTATTCATGAGGATATTGGTGATGTGAATGGGGTGATATTTAAGATGATGGGAATACTGATGATGACTGTAGGTATGGTGGTAATTTTCACGGTAACATTGGTGATTATGACAATGTTAATAACGGTGATGACAAAGTTTGACCACTGGATTTTCATCCATTCTTTCAAAACTACTTGCATGATGAATGTTTTCCAAAAACTTATCCTAGAGGATGACTAAACCACTAGAAGCACAATTGCATGTAACAAGCATATAGGTAACTGCAGATGAATGAATATTCAAGTTCTTAGCTGTGGTGTTTAAAAATTCGTCATTGCCTCAGAGGTGTGGGATTGACATTTTGGAAGGAAAAACAAAGAATTAGTCAAGAAGTCATGAGTTGAGGCAAATGATGAAAATTAATATTTTATTTAACATTGGTCGCCTCACAACAAATTATGTAGAAAATACATGTTTGGATGCCTTTCAATGCTGGGCACTAAAATCTGTTTTCTTAAAAACACCCACAGAGAGAAAAAACAAAACAAAACACTTGTTACGTACTTATAGGGCCAAGAACAAATGGATCACTGCTGGCCCCATTGCTCTTGAGGAGGTGACAGACCCCACCCTCTCCTCTCCCAGAGTCCCCTTCCCCAGCCCACAAGCATCTCTGAGCAGGATGTTTCATCCAGCTGACCCCTTGATTGTGTCTTCCCAGGGTAAAGACTCCTCTGAGCAGAGCCCTGAGGAGTCCCCAAAGAAGCAGGATGGCCTAGGCCAGATGGCACCAGACCTGACAGTGGTCCAGTTCATCAAAGGTAGGTGAGCTCGGGCCGGACTATGTGGAGGGAGAGCTGGAGGGGCATTTGAGACTGTGCAGGGTCTAGCCCCTTCCTGTCTTTCTTGATTCATCTTCTGTACCTACAGGCCCCTCATGAGCACCTACGCTTCTTGTGAGTCTCTGCTCATATGATACCCTCTGCCTGGAACATCATTTTTTATTGTTATCAAAATCTTCCTTGTTCCTCTAGGTCAAAAGCAAGTGCCACTTCTCTCCTTTGCTCACCTAGACTGGCTCCCCTCCTCTCAGCTCTCCAAATGCTTAGGGCTTCCAGATCAGCTCAGATCTATGCTGCATACTGGTCCAGTCCTGTGAGCTCCTGAAGGCCAGGGCCTGTGTCATCTGTGACCCCCTTTCCCAGCTACCACTGAGCCCCGCTAGCAGAGGGCTTTCAGCAAATATTAAATTCCCAGGCACTGGTATGGATAGGGGGAGTTCTGGGATAAAGTGTAGAAACCTGGACTTTTGTCCTGTGCAATTGCTCCTCTCTGGGCCTTGGTTTCCCCATCTGTGCATTGCAGGGGGCAGGGGGGGGAGTAGATTCAATGATCTAAGATCCATGCCACTCTGATCCTGAGACTATGAGCTCAGTTGATCAGTAAACAGGGTCCTTGTTGTAATCAGGCCGTCCTCTCTGGAGAGTCTGATCCCATGACCACTGATTGCCTGCTGTGAGCCAGGCTCTGGTACAGCCCTGGACATCAGGTCAGAGACCTGGATTAGAGGCCCCAACACTGACCAGTGCACGGCCTTACGGAAGTTCCTTTCCTCCCCTAACCTGTGTTTCCTCACCTGAAAGATTAGGTCTATAATCCTTTCTCAAGGGCTATTAGAAAAATCAAATGGGCCGATGAATGGAAAGCCCATTGTATATTATTTTTTTAAACTCTACTTACATAAGGTACAATTATTATTTCAATTATCTCTCCTTGCACTACTGTTATTATTCTGACTGTATCCTGGGACAGTAAATCAAGCCGCTTGTGGTTTAAGGGGGTGATAACCACAAGGTTTGCATCATGTTCCTACTGAGGACTTTTGCAACAGGAATTTAATTAAGCCCAATCCTTGGAAATTAATTAAGCCCAATCCTTAGGAAACGTTTCCTAAGACATGATGTTGGGATATCGGCCATCTAGCCCCCAGTTCTCCAGCGTCCCCAGGGAAAGGGGGGCGTGGACCCCTTTGAGCTGGGCCTAGAGGCAGGAGCCTGGGCTCCTCAGCCTCAGCTCACCCTCAGCTGCTGGGGGTGCTGGCATGCTGCTCCGTGGGGGAGCTTATTAATCATTGCTTTGGCTCCTGCCCAGAGAGAAGTTGGAGCCAGTCACTGAAACTGGGTCCTGGAGTGGGTGTCTGGGGCCAGACTCTCTCTGGTAGTTTAACTTCTACACAAGCCGGTGGGAAACTGGCCAGCCAACTGGCTGCTGGGCCTTCTGTGTGGCTCCAGAGGGACCAGCCTACCTTGAGGCTTGGCCTTGACCCCCTGGAACCATGGAGGAAGCAGAGGGAGGAGGAACCATGGTCCTTCAACTGGAGGAGCCCTAAACTCTTGGGGGGAAGACAGTCCCTGAGCTAAGGAAGTCCCCTGTCTGATAGGCGAGACATAGTCCCTGGGGCGGGGGGGGGGGGGGGGGGGGGGGGGGGGGGGGGGGGGGGGGGGGGGGGGGGGAGGCCCTGGCTGAGGGGAGAGACAAGTGTCTGTGCTGGAAGAGGTCCCTGTCCAATGGCGGATACATAATCCCTGAATGGAGGCAGACACAACCTCTGAGTGGAGAGAGGCCTGGCTTGTCTGATGGGGAGACATTGTGCTAAGCCAAGGGAAGCCTCTGCCTAATAGATCAGACGAGCTAGAGATGGACCCTAGGGTTTCCCTTCAGGTAACCCTGTCTAAGTGCCCTTCAAGAATTTTCCATCTGTTCTAGGACCAGGCTGCCGAAGCTGGAGAAAGCGAATGGGCACTGCAGTGATTAGCACATTCACGTACGAATGGGATGGAAACATTTAGATGGAGTCAGGCAGCCAGAGCCCCAGGAATGGGGGGTGGGGGAGGGGGGCGGTGTGCGGAGGAGAAGGGAGAATGGCCCTTATACTGAGTCAAGAAACAGGAAACCTCTAGCAACTTCTAGACTTGCCCCAGCCTCTCCAGCCAAACTGGGGTGAGTCCCTGCCACCTGTACAATGAGGGCACCTGTACAGCTTGGGCCAAGCCCAGGCCAATCCTGGATGGGCAGCTCATGGAGAGAGAGAGAGAGAGAGAGAGAGAGAGAGAGAGAGAGAGAGAGAGAGAGAGAGGGAGAGAGAGAGAGAGACACGAGAGCCGAGGGCTTGGCATCACATCTCCCTGCTTGGAATCCTGGCTGACTGTTCTTTGTATGTGACAAGGGACTGGGGACAGGAGGCAGGCCTGGGACACGGATGAAGGGGAATTCCACAGCCCCTGCTCCCACCTGCTCTGCCTGGACTGTTTGTCTCCCATGAAGACAGTTCCAGGCCCGGCCCGGGGGCAGGTGGGTTGGGTGGGTGGGGGGGTGGGGGACCAGCTTGGCTCTGGCCCTGCTCTGCGGCGGGCAGAAATCTCCCGAGACAGAGGCCCTGGCCCTGCTGCTTCAGGAACTGACGGGACCCTCCCCGCCCACTGGGCCTGGAGAAGCCCCATGGCCATCTTTCCCCACCAGCCCCGGCAAGTGGTTTGTTCCTCTGATACCTCTTCTTGGAGAGGCCTTTCCTCCTCTCTCATCTCACCTGCAGGCAGAAGCACATCTTCCTCCTTTGTTGTTAGTGAAGAGGGTCATTCCTGTCCGAACAGAAGCCTTCTTGGCTGTACCTCGGAGGACCCTGCTGAGGAAGGCCTGAAGCCGGCTTGGGCTCCCCCAGTGTCAGGTGCCCTTCCGTTTAGCAGCCTTGCAGTGAGGAAACCTGTACCCAGGCGCCGGTTTAGGAGCCAGCAGGAGACTGGGAACTCATCGCTTCTCTTCCTGCCTCCAGGCCTTTGCCCCTGTGGTGCCCCTTTTCTTTCTCACTCAACCTCTCCAGACCCTCCCATTCCTCAGGCCCCACCTCCAGGAAGCTGCCCAGCACCCAGCCTGCTCAGGTTTCACCTTTCCTGGAGGTCTTAGATCTGACCCAACATTTTGACATTTGACCACATGTTAGTCTGTATGTCCATTCATTCATGGTCTCGTTCATGCCTAAAATACTTGTTGAGAGCTTACTGGGCCCCAGGCTCTGGGATGGAAGGGATGGAACAGTGTAAACGGAACAGGGCAGGATGGCACAGAAATGAATGGCATGAGTGGCTTCCCACCCTGACCTTCTCTCCATTCACCCCAACAGTCTTCCCCAGGGTGCTGCTTCGAACGCTGCGACACCCCATCTTCCTGCTGGTGGTCCTGTCCCAGGTGTGCGTGTCGTCCATGGTGGCGGGCATGGCCACCTTCCTGCCCAAGTTCCTGGAACGCCAGTTTTCCATCACAGCATCCTATGCCAACATGCTCCTTGGCTGCCTTTCCATCCCGTCAGCCATCGTGGGCATCGTCGTGGGGGGCATCCTGGTCAAGCGCCTCCACCTGGGTCCCATGCGCTGCAGTGTCCTTTGCCTGCTGGGGGCGCTGTTCTGCCTACTTTTCACCCTGCCCCTCTTCTTCATGGGCTGCCCTACCCACCAGATCGCAGGCATCTTCCGCCAGCCTGGGTGAGTATGTGTGAGAGCCTGTAAACAAAAGCATGGACGAGGGTGGGACAAGGAAGGGGGTGGTCCAAACCAGGCCAGGTCAATGGGGCACCTCAAATCTCACCTCCCCCTTATCCCTGTCTCCTCCTCTCCCCACTGGACTCAGTTGTGAGCAGTGGGACCTGCCTCCCCAGTGAACGTGTCCAGCAACACTAGAAGGGGCGGGGAGGGAAGGAAATGCACTGGCCTGAAAGCTCAGGCCTGGGGAGGGATGGAGGCTGAATCAGGGCAAAGCCTCTTGTGGGCATGGCATCTGCAGAGTGGGCAAGCGCTGTGTGCCAGTGCAGGTGGGGCACACCACAGGAGCAGGACCCAGCTCAGCCCAAGGAAGGCTTTGCTCCCAGGCAGAGGAAAGGCCTACCCAGGAGGGAGCAGGCTCTCCATCCTGGGGGTGAGGGGGGTGACCGGGGGCTGAGAGGCCCCTATCAAGGACATTGCAGAGGAGACTTATGCTTTGGGAAGGGGTTGCCCTGGAGACCTCAGAGATTCTTGGTTCCTAGAGCCTGGGAGCTAAATCCTGCTGTTCCATGGCCCTGAAATCCCAGAAGTCTTTTTCCATGTCTGTGGGGCAGCATCTGCCTCCAACCTCCATCCTCTGATAACTCTCTCCTTCCCCCTCCGGCACCCCCCGCCCTCCCCTCCCATACACATACCTTCTCCCTCGGGAGCCACTGGAGAGGATGTTGGAAATCACACGGCTGCCTCTTCTCCAGGATGATTTCATTTTTCCTAGGAACTGTTCCAGGCTTAGGCTGGCCTGACACTCAGCTAGAATTCCCCAACTGTCTCCATTCCTGCCTCTCCCAGGCATCTGCTCCCTCTACCGGGTGCCAGCTTTCTGCACCCGAGGCTCCCGTGTGACAGGAGTGGGTGGGGACTTGGCTCAGGCTCCAGAAATGCTCGGTGCTGGCCTCCCCGCCCCGGGTCCCCCCTCACGGATCTCTCCGCACCTCCTCTTCCCTCCTGCCTTTCCTTCTCCTTCCCCAGGGAGGCACCTCTGCTGTCCAGGGTGGGGCCTTCTGTGTGCAGAGCTCAGCAAGAGGCCTTCAGCCAGGCCCTAGGCCTGAGGAGGCAGCCAGAGCCTTGAATTGATTTTTGGAATAAAAAGTAAATGAATATGTTACCACACATATTTTTTCCTTTTTAAACTGGCCTATCCTCACTGCAATGGCTCAGTTGGTTGAGCATCATTCTGGGCCCCGAAAAGTTGGCCTTCAATTCCCCGTCAGGGCACATACTTTGGTCATCGATTTGATCCCTAGTCGAGGAGCATGCGACAACCAACTGATCAATGTTTCTCTCTCACATGGATGTTTCTTTCTCTCTCCCTTTCTCTCTCTCCCTCTCGCCCTCTCTCCCTCTCCTTCCCTCTCTCCCTGTTTCTCTCTGCATGTCCTCAAGTGAGGATTTTTAAAAAATCCTATACCACATAACTCATTTCTCTTTTCTTCTCCCTCACCTTAACTCTGACATCTCACCTCACCTGTGTTCTCATCTATATTCTTTTTAAAAAATATTTTTTATTGATTTCAGAGAGGAAGGGAGAGACAGAGAGATAGAAACATCAATGATGAGAGAATCATTGATTGGCTGTCTCCTGCACATCCCCTACTGAGAGGATCAAGCCCACAACCGGGGCATGTGCCCTTGACCGGAATCGAACCTGGGACCCTTTAGTCCGCAGGCTGTCGCTCTATCCACTGAGCCAAACAGGCTAGGGCTATATTCTTGCAATTTACTCACCGAACTTTGGGTTCTAATTCATTGAAGAAGCCCTTCTGGAGCAGGTGAGCAAACTGAACAGAATTTCTCATACTCCAGCCCAGCTAATGACACTGGTCGCTGCCCGGGCCTCTGCCTGCACCACCCCAGGCCCACGGCCCCTCCAGCCGCCGCGCTGGCCTCCTGCTCTCAGTGGGCCATTGGCTCTTTGGCAGGTTTCCTCTCTCCAAGCTGTGCTGCCAGCTCACATTTGAGTCCCAGGGCACCTCTGCCCCTCCCAGGGCGACCTGCCCCTGGGACTCAGTCCCTCTCCTCGTCTCCTGTCCCATCTTGCCCTGGCTGACTAGAGTGGGGGCTCTCCTGGGACTTGGAAGGCAGGTGGGACATAACACGGACCCTAGACACAGTGAACAGGGTAGTGAGCGTTTTGCAAGGTCATGGGACTGGAGAATGGTGCTGGGGCGGGGGATCCTCAGTCAAGGTGACAGAAGGAGAAACTGAGGCCCAGAGAGAGGCAGGAGCAGGTCGGAGACCCCACAGCTAGTCAGGTATCCTGAGCTCCACACACATAGCTCAAATTTTCCAGGAAAAAAAAGTAATCCAGTTACATCGAGAAAAAGGCACTTTTCCCCTGAGACTAGATTCTGGAGGAATTTATCTCCTGTTCCCTAAAGAAAGGCCCCTGAGGAGAGAGATGTTCACAGAAGCAGTTCAGACAGCACAGGCTCTCAGGGCTGGAGGAGTCCAGAGGCCTCTGGTCCCCTCTGCTCCCCACCTCTCCCATCGGGAGGCCCTGAAGGTGTTAGCCATCTTCCTGCCCTCCACCCGTCATGGAGCAGCCTGGGCAGCGTAGGACCCGCATGGGGTAAAATCTCTGGCCATGGCTCTCAGTGGGGAGCCAGGCTGAGGGCTAAGGTATCTCTGGTTTGTGGCCTGAGGGAGGGAGAGCCAGGCCGACCCTCTGGCCTTCTCTCGCACCAGGTCCCAGCCTGGACTGGAGTTCTTCCCAGGCTGCATGGAGCCCTGCGCCTGCCCTCCGGATGACTTCAACCCGGTCTGCGACCCCAGCAACCATGTGGAGTACCTCAGCCCCTGCCATGCAGGCTGCACAACCCGGGTGGTCCAGGAGACTCTGGACAAAACCCAGGTGGGTCAGGCCTCTGGCTGCTCCCTTTACCCCTCATGCCCTTCCCTGTCTCCGTGTGCCTGTCACACTCCCCAACTCGGAATGTTCTCACTCTCTGGTGCTTCTGTCTATCTGTCTGTCTGCCTGTCTCTCTCCTGTTGGCAGAGGTCGAACGTTATTCTCAATAAGCTTTCATTGCCAGTCTGGGCCCAGCCATGTGCCAGTGCCCAGAGGGGAAGCAGATCTGGCCCCAGCTGCCCATGCAGGTGAGATGCAAAAGGAAATAACTCAGGAATTCCTGGGGTGCTTCCAGGCAGGAGAAGTGGTCTCCCCACACACAGACAAGGATGGAAGGAGATACAGGGGCCTCACAGGACCTGGCATTTGTGCTGGATCTTCAAGAGTGAGCAGGCAAACTAGGGAAGGGCTCCCCAGGCAGCGGGAAGAGCAGGAGCCCAGAGTCTAGAAGTAAGGCCACGCATACGCGCACATGCACACACACAATGTTTCATAAAAATGCAAAGAGCTTGTTGGAGCAGAAGCTCAGGTTCATGGAGGGAAAGCAAGGCCCAGACCTGGAAGGGGCCTTGAATGCCAGTCCACGAGTGGGCACTTCATCCCGAGAGCAGCGGGGAGCGTTGGACGACTTTTAAGCAGGGGAGTGACAGAGTCAGACCTGAGTGTGACCACACTGAGGCTATGGTGGGAGGAAGGTGAGCAGAGTGCAGGCTGGGAGATGGGAGAGCAGAGGGAAGGCTGTGCATCAGTCAGCCCAGGGGCCCTGCCTTCCAGGAGCTCTCCGGGTGGGAACAGGGCAGCGTCAGCAGCAGCGGTGCATTCTGTGTGAGCCCCAGAAAGGCCATTGAGACCAACTGGCTCCTCCCCACCTTTCTCCTCAGCAAATGACAAACGGGCACAAAATCCAGTCCCAGGTTGTAAAGCACATGTGCGTGTAAGGTGGTAGGTCCGGCTTCTTGTTAGGACAACTCTGCCCTCTCTCCAGAGTCCCCCACCTGCCACTGTGTCCTACTTGGCACCAGCCTTTAAGCCTGCAGTTCGCCCAGGAAGAGGCCTGTTCGCACTGGCTGGTGTGGAGCAAAGCACCTGGCTGATTGTGCTTCAGAAGCCAGCCAGGCGGCACCTGGGCCGTGTAAACTGTTTGCATTTGGAATAAATGTAATCGAAGCCATTGGAGCCTCCTATCACTCTCTGTCCTGACCTGGCGTGGCCTCCCTGAGATCACTCCAGAAGCCTCCAGGCCCTAGTGGCCGGGGCAGTCTCCCTGGGTTCAAATCCCTGTTCTGCCTCTGAGTCTGTTACCTTAGGCGAATGAATCTGTGCCTTGATTTCCTTGTCTGTAAAATGGAGATGCTAGTAGTGAGTGCCTACTAAATGCCAGTCACTGTGCTAAATGCTTTCCCCAGGTGAATTCATTAAGTCAGAAGTGAAGAGCCACGTGATATAATCCATGAAAAGCACCCAGCACAGTGCTTGGGGAATGTTAAGCACTCAGTAATACTCACTCCTGTTTATACCCATTAAACAGATGGGAAATCGAGGCCCAGGACAGGATCAGGCATTGCACAAATGCCCAAAATCTTAATGCCAGAGCTGGGACTAGAACCAGGGCTCTGCCCTCCCAGCCTGGCCCCCTTTCCGGACCACCCTCAGAGGCCGGGTTTTTTGTTTTGTTTTTAATTTTGCTTTATTGCTTATAGTAGTGCCTGTAGGCGCCCAGCCCTGGTCAGCACTCAGAAACTGTCACTCCATCCTGCAATTGCCTCTTGGTGAGCCTCTCTCCTCGGCCGACTGCGAGCTCCCGGGCCCAGGGGTGGGTTGGTCCATGTCCAGCACAGCCGTGCTCAGTGACCAGTTATGAAGAAGTGACTGGGGAAAGATGGGGCGAGGTGGTTGGCTGGCAGGATCTAGGGCTTGGGGGACAGGGCTGCATCAGAGGCAGATAGAGAGATAAGAGAACTTTTGAAAATATATATATATTTATAGATTTCAGAAAGGAAAGGTGAGGGAGAGAAAGATAGAAACATCATTGATGAGAGAGAATCATTGATTGATTGCTTCCTACACACCCCCCTACTGGGGATCAAGCCTGCAACACAAGTTTGTGTCCTTGACCGAAATCGAACCCTGGACCTTTCAGTCCGCAGGCTGACACTCTATCCACTGAGCCAAACTGGCTAGGGCAGAACTTTGTGCCATAGAATTGGATGAGTGTGAATGAAGGGCTAGGAAAATCCCCAAGAGAAAGGCCCCTAGCTTCTGTGTCCACCCCAGCCTCCCAGAGAAAAACAGCCTCCCAGGCTGTTTCTCTCCAGTCACCTTGCCTGGCTCATTTCTCCACTCTCCTGTCCCTCCAGTGTACCTACAGCCCAGTGAGCTGTTCAGCCTGTGGGTGAAGGTCCAATGGCGAGTGCTCAGGAGGTCACATGCCCAGGGCCCAGCCTCGCCATGCACAGGGGCTCTGCAGAGCAGTGGGAAGTGCATCCACTCCCCCACGCCTGAATCCTAGGTGCCCCTCTCTCAGATCAGTCCTCAGCTCTCCACGGCCCTCTCCTTGCGGTTGCCAGAGCAGCTTTTGTACCAACAGGTCTGTTCTCTCCTGTGCCTAAAGTCTTTCCAAGGCGCCTGGCATCCAGCTCGGGGCTTCTCGACCCCTTCACACTGGGAAGTGTCTGAGGCGGCCCAGGCTGAAGGTGAGGGGCCACCTGTGTCCCAGCCTGAGGCTCCCTGGGGCGCACTGATCAGGAAACCCTGATACTGTACATGGGGGGACAAAGGAAAAGCCTGGCTTCCTAGCTTGGTTTTGTGTTTGTTGGGCACCTGAGGGCACTGCCAGTCGAGACCACATCTGAAAGAATCTTTGGCTGAAGGTTTTCAGGCCACTAGAGCAGGCGTCCTCAAACTACGGCCCGCGGGCCACACGCGGGTGTTTTTGCCGCCGCTGCCTGTCCTGCTTAAAATAAGATGTGTGCAGTGAGCACAGGAATTTGTTCATAGGTTTTTTTTTAAAACTATAGTCCGGCCCTCCAACAGTCTGAGGGACAGTGAACTGGCCCCCTGTTTAAAAAGTTTGAGGACCCCTGTGAGGGTAGGAGTGTGGGCTGCAATCAAACACCCTTTGCCAGACTGGGACGGCTCCATGCAGTTTAGAAAGGCGTCAGCTTTTACTCCTACTTCTGCGTTCAGAGAGTCCCAGCTTCTTGGGAGGGGGAGTCTCCTATTAGACTTTTCACCCTGGCAGAAGGGAGGGCTGGGACTCATGCTCTGGCCCTGGAGCCCCCAAACCTCAGCACAGAAGCTTGTTTCAGCACTCTGCGCATCTTTCAGCATCTGGCCTCCCTCAGTACCGGACCTCAGTATTGCTCACATTCTGCCAGCTTGTGGTGCATTTGAGACCATGCGTTCAGTACCTTATCCAGTATTTTAAGTTGTTGTCAGCAGGATGATGGGCAGGGCCCTGGCCCACCGTGACTCTGGAAACAGCAGTCCAGGTTCCTCTCAGGAAGCCACCACAGTGCACCCTTTGAGCACTGCCCCTCTGCCCTCTGCCCTCTCTGCTCCAGGCAGAAGGGAAGATCGGCTGGGGTCTTTCATGCCCCTGTGATGCCACATTGGACCCTCCCCTACTCATCCCAATTTTCCTCTTGGCAAACTTTTCTTCATTCCTCATGACCCAAGTCCAGCCCCCCTCTTTGGTCAAGCCTTCCTCCTGCAGAGCTGGCTGCATCTCTCCACCCTGCTTCTGTCTCTCCTTGAGAGTCCCCTGTTGGACCCCGAGTTCTGGAAGACCTGGGTAACGTGGGGGGGGGGGGGGCGGGCGGAGAGAGAGCACTGAGCTGAAAATTGGAGTTCCTTCCCTGAAACTCTTCATTGCTTTGATTCCTTGCACATATGGTCAGGAGTTTGGAACATTCCGATGTCACCAGATAAAAATGAGTTTGTGTATGGGGTGTGTGAGGGTGTGTGTGTGTGTGTGTGCGCGAGTGTGTATGTATACAGGGTAAGGCACAAGTAGGTTTACAGTTGTGAGTACATGAAACAGCTTATTCTTATATTATTATTTACTCATTATTGTGTTATTTTCCATATGAACAACTGTAAACCAACTTTTGCCCTATATGGTATGTGTACATATGTGTGTATGTGTAAATGGGTATGTGTGTGTCTACGTGTGTATGGTGTGTGTAAATGTGTGAGTGTGTGTGTGTGTGTGTGTGGTGTGTTGAGGGTGATGCTCTTCTTTGCTCCCCTCCCTTTCCTCCTTTCCACTTCCTTTTGTCCCCACAGCCTCATGCAGGCTCAGCCCATCTGTGTGCAGACAGACAGCCTGAGTCCTTGGACCTGCCATCCGACTCGGCCTCCCATCCGCTCTGTCCCAGCTGGTTTGGGCCTGTCAAGCCTTCTGAGCCACAGGCCCTTGGCCAGCTGCTGGCCCTGAAGGCTCTTCCCTCTCTTCCCCACAGGTTTTCTACACCAACTGCAGCTGCGTGACAGGGGGTGGCCCTGTGCCTGCGGGCTCCTGTGACTCAGCCTGCAGCCACCTGGTGCTGCCCTTCATGCTCCTGATTAGCCTGGGTGCAGCCATGGCTAGTGTCACCCACACTCCTTCCTTCATGCTCATCCTAAGGTGAGAGCAGGGATGGCTCAGAGCTGGTGGACACTAAAAGGTCCTTACTCACAGGCAGGTCAGGAATCCCCAGGGCAGAGTCTGAAGAAGGAGGGGTAGGCCATACAACACAGCAGGCTCCCACTGTCCTGTCTTCATCCTCATGGCAACCTGCTAAGATTAAGTTTTCTCCCATCTTACAGATAAGAAAACAGGCTCAGAGCAATTCAGAAGCTAACCACAGGTCATGTGGCAAGTGTTGGGTAGCAAGCCCAAGCCCCTACCTGCCCCAGGGGAGGGGAGGCCACACCCAAGGCCCTGCCTTTGCCTCCCAGTCACAGGGGGCAGGAAGTGGAGGAGTATCGTCTGACTCCCCGCCCAGACCCTATCTGTCAGGGGCGGGCCACAGGAGTTCATGCAGAAAACCAGACTCTATCAGTGTATTCCATGATTCTGAGCACCACTCCGATCAACAAGCACGTAAGAGCCCACTGTGGAACCAGCCCAAGATCCAAGATCTTCCTGGCTATTGTCCTGAAGGTGCCTCCTGGGACTGATAAATTGTCCCCTGAGGCCAAAGTCAGCAGCTCCCAGGTGGGGCTGCAATAAGGGAACTTCATAGAAGGATAATTTCAATTTTCATTATGCTGGGATTATTTCATTCCCTATTTGTTTTCTAGAAGATTGGAATTGGGATGGACCCCCTTACAAATATTAGAAGGCATGTAGATCCATAAAATAGTCTGGCCACAAGAGAGAAAGTAGAGGAATCGGATGCCCCAGCAAGCAGCTGCGTATGAGGAGTTAAGGCAGGCAACGTGCTGCACAAATTCTAACTCCTGAAACCATCACCCGTGGTGGGATCTCCGCCAAGTCACTTAGCCTGTCCGAGAAGCTGTCGGTCTCCTTATCTGTAAAATGGGGCTAAGGATACATCTACCTCATGGGGGTGAGGAAGGGGTTGCAATGGAGACTGACATAATTGCCAGTTGCTGGTATCACTTAGGAGAGGAGCCAGTGCTCCTCAGGGCGTGTGGCCCATAGCATCGCCGTGGTTGAGGAAGTTAGAAGGCATGTCCGGCTGCCCAGCACCAGATTTTGTCAAGTGCGCGAGGAAGGGGGAATTAAGTGGAACCTGGGGGTAGGGATGGAGTATCTGTGACCAGGAACACAGGGAGGTCAGCATAGGACCCTGACGGTCAGTGGTTATGCCTGGTACACGGGGACCAGGCTCTGTGGGTTGGTCGCAGATGGAGTGTAGAGACTGAGATCCTGGCCCCATCCCACCCAAAGGCCTTGAGACTGGGGGAAGGTTGGCATTGTGTGGCGCGAGAGAAGGAATGGTGAGAGCCCCCTTGAGGGCTGGACCCCTCTTGATTCTCATGTCACCCATTTCTCTGCTTGTCAGGGGAGTGAAGAAAGAAGACAAGACTCTGGCTGTGGGAATCCAGTTCATGCTCCTGAGAGTTTTAGGTAAAGAACCTCTGGTCCAGACACTTATTGTGAATGGGGGCTGGAGCACAGGGATGAGGGAGACCCAGGCCCTGACCTTGGGGTTCACTGGCCCATAGGGAAGCAGATCCAACCCAGGGACCTGCAGGTGGGTGTATAAGCAGCTAGATAGCCCAGCAGTGAGGTAGCATCTGATATCAGGGTGAGTGGTGGGCTTGAGGGCCAAGGACAGTTGAGCCCAGAGGCCTCCAGTGGCTCAGAGCCCGTGAGGGGTTGTGTATGCCAGGGAGCAAGGGGAGGGGATAAAGGAATACCAGGTCCGTTGTCCCCTGAGCACCTCTTCCTCCAGCCTGGATGCCCAGTCCTGTGATCCATGGCAGTGCCATCGACACCACCTGTGTGCACTGGGCCTGGAGCTGTGGGCGTCGGGCTGTCTGCCGCTACTACGACCATGACATGCTCCGAACTCGGTGAGACCTGGGGTGGGGGCTGCCAGGGGATTGTGGGAAGGATGCTGAAAGTACTGGGGGGTTCCAGGCAGGACATAAGCAGGGAGGGGAAGTTCTGCTGGTAACAGGTGCTATATCCAGTCCTGTGATCTAGATACCATCTCCTCCTTTATGGAAAAGTGAGAGTTAAAGTGGCCCAAAGACACAGCTGCTAACTGGTGAAGCTGGACCTTGAACCAAACTGTCTGATGGCAGTCCATGCAGGAACATACATTGTCACGGCAGAGTGTGGGGGAACTAGGGGAGCAGCCCAGTTGTGAGAGAGACAGGAAGTTGGGGTGGGGTAGGAAGAAGGCCCTAACTATGTATAACACTAGAGGCCTGCAATCTGGGCCCAGCTCTTTCTTCCTCGTTGTGAGACCTGCCTTTTCAGGGCTCAGTCTTCCTACCTGTACAATGGGAAGCCCAAAGGAATCTGAAGGCAGAGATGCTGTTGGCCCTGAGATATGTTGGGGTATGGGAGCACGAGAGGGGACTAGCTAGCAGGTTGGGAACATGGACCTGGTCACTTCCAGCTCTGATGGGGGCATGGTTCCTGTGGGCTGGGACTGTCCAGGAACTTCCTAGGGGAGGAAAAGTCAAATGAGAGGCTTGGTGAGTTCAACCAGGGATTTTCAGCCTTTTTCATCTCATGGCACACATTAACTAATTACTAAAATATATTATACTAGAGGCCTGGTGCACGAATTCGTGCATGGGTGGGGTCTGGCTGGCCCATCCCAATGGGGGCCCATCAGGAAGGGGCTATGGGTGGTTGGCCGGCTGGCCCCGCCCCCGATCAGGGTGTTGGATGCTGATCAGGGGCCTGGCCGAGAGGGGTGAGTAGGGGTGCCAATCGGGCCTGGATCAGGCCAATTGGCTGCCACAGTGTGTGCCATAGACACCGTTTGTTCTGATCATTCTGGTCATTCCACCATTCCAGTCTCTGGGTTTTTATATAGAGAGATTTTTAAAAATATATATATATAATTTGGATTCATTCACACCAGTTATTGTTGTGTTGGCTGTTGTCATTTTTTCATTTGACAATCTAAGGGAAAAGAGGTCAGTGCCCCTGACTAGTCAGATATTGCATGTGTTAAAAATTCTTGCAGCACACCAGTTGGAAATCGCCGAGTTAGATGAACGGAGGAGAAGGAACCCTCTTTTTCTATCGGTGGGGCAGGTGGGGTTAGGGGGCAATCCAGAGTTGCAATTGTCAGGCAGGGCCTCTGAGCCCTTAGACCCAGGCAGAGGCACACTGGCCAAGGCCACAATGCAGTCAGGGACAGGGCAAGGAGGGTGCCTAGGCTTCTGCTCCCCACCCTCCTGCATAGTGTATCCCCCTCTCACAGGCTGTGGTGACTCGAGTCCACTGGGGCTGGAGGCCTCTCCTCCCCCCAGGGCCTCAATGTCTCCAACTGCACAATCGGTGGTGATTGCTGTTCCCTCTGCCCCCAGGACACCGAAGCCCTGGACAGGGAGGTCCTGAGCCCAGGGGTCTCTTGCTCTTTCCCAGGTTCATTGGCCTCCAGTTCTTCTTCAAGACGGGCTCCCTGGCCTGCTTCGCCTTGATCATGGCTATCCTAAGGCAGCAGGGCAAAGAGGAGGGGACCAAGGTGGTGACATGCCCTGGCCTACAGCAGCAGCCGTTAATGTCAGGACCAGAGAAGAAGCCTGATGAATCCAGAGTGTGAGCTGTCCCAGGGCCCTACCCTGGCCAAGAGTGGCAGCCACAACAAGTGCCTCCTCCAGGCTCTTGGCCTGAGATTGGTTGTCAGGAGCCCTGTGGCCATCTGTGCTGTCAGGATGGACTCAGGTCTCCTCCTCAGCCTGGGGTGGGGCCAGGGTAGCCTCTGTCAAGAAGCATCCATTTGGTGCCCCCTGGAGGCAGAGCCCTGAGCTCTGAGGAGAGATCCATTGGGGCAGGAGGTGAGCATCCAGGCAGGAAATCTTGTGTGAGGGCCCTAAGGGGTCTGAACCTCTTGGGGAGGCTCACTCTCTGGACTCAGGAAGTCTCAGACCTTGCCCTAAGGGAGCCACGGTCTGGGTGAGGGGCTCAGTGGAGAGGGAGACCTGGGCCCCTCACTTGGGTGCTTTCCAACTTCCAAGACCAAACACACCCACCACACACTCACTGGCACCCTGCGCATTGCCAAGATTTTATACGTGTGACCAGGGCCCCCCACCAAAGTCACTGTGGCTTTTGTAACTAGAATCCTAATTTCACCATTTCCTCCCGGTGCTTGAATCCGTGTCACCTGGGGCTCTGTAGATATGCCTGTTTCAAGACACCTAAGTCTGGGGGGTAAACTGGTTTTCTGTGATGCCGGGGCTGGTATAAGGACCTGCTCTTTGTACTGCCCAGGCCTTTAATGCTGGGAGCAGCAATGCTCAGCTCTGTGTAATGAGTTGGTCTGTGGAATGCTCGGCTCTAAACAAACCGGGCCTGTGTGCATCAGGCCTTGACTGATGCTATGGCCAGGCCCGCTTATCGCCCTGGGAGGAGAGTTTCCTGATCTGCTCCCAGCCCGTTCTGTCACCTTCACCTATCTGACCTGACTAGGACCTGCTGCTCCAGAGGCAGGAGACAGGGAGCTATCAGCAGCAGCTCCCCACACGCTGATCCAGGGGAGAGCTGAAGGGACAGGGGACACCTGGCTGTGGCCCTCTGAGCAGCACCTAGCATCAGGCTTTGAGGCTATCTAATGTGAAAGAAGAGGGAAGTACAGAAGTTCTGATTCCCATTTCATCCTTCCGTTTGCTGATACTTTTAAATGTTTAACAAATATCTGAGCCTGTGTTTATCAGTGTCAAGAATTTCAAAGTTCCCACCAGGAAGAGGCTGTTCATGTGTTTATATTCCTTCTCCTTCCCCTTTTCCCAGGTTTTGCAGAAATAATCTGGAATTATAGATACAGCTTATTTTTAAAATTTTTCTTGAATACTGTCTCTTCTATTACAAAAATCCTTTCTTACAAATTGCATTAGAATTTGCAACAACTGCGTTATTTCCAATTACTTAGATTTAAGTTTTACTGGATTCACTGCTCACCATTATTTCTTGTGTATTACATCTTCCCCTATCTGTATATTCTGGTTTAATTTTCATCCGGCTGGGTTACTGCCTCTAGTAATGGTTTTAGAAATGGAATAAGGGTGTGAGGCTTTCCGAGTCCTCACCTGTCCAAACCATCATTTACATTTACCCAGGAGGAAATGGTTCAGAAAGGTCACATAACTTGCCGAAGATCACCCAGAAAATAAATGGTGGCACTGGGGTTAGATCCAGATTTTGCGGAAACTGAAGCTTATACAATTTGGGGAGCCCTCTAAGAAAAAAAACACAAAAATGAGGTAAGAAAATGAAGTCAAAACAACTATGTCACACAATTCAGAAAAACAGCACAGGGTTCTTTACTCACTGCCGTGCACACCTCTGAAACACATTTCCCCCCTGACAAGTAGAAGGATTTCCCACAGACTAGCTTCTGCTTCTGTACATTTCCAACCTTTTCCTCCTGTTTCTCCTCTATTGCCCATATGCTTCCAGGGCCAGGTGGCATGAAATACATTCATGTCATGAGATGACCTCTGGATATGACATCTTGATGTCACAATTCTGAGTGAGTTGGACAGTATGTAGGAAGATTCCTAAAAGCCATTCTGTACAGAGAGGTGGCTGGCAATGATTTACCTAAATGCAGTGATGACTGAGAACCACATAAATATATCTCAATGGACTCAAATTAAATGGATCCCCTCCTCAACTCCCCCTTAGCCAGATCCCAGAACTATGGCCTCTCCAACCACCTCATATAAAGGGAAGTTGGAACACGAGGGAAGTTAGTTGGTGTGAAAAGACTTAGCAATCTTAACTGATTGTGGTTAAAGTATCTTACCTTTGCAAATTTCCCAAGAACATGACAATGTGAACACATGCAGAGGCCCCATCAAGCTGGGTCTTGATGCCGAATCTACATTCAGCAGAGATTTGAAGAAGATGAGGTCCTTGTACTTAAAACCTTTCAGGCTGGTCAGGGCCAGGAGTCATTGCAAGAGAGACGTGGGCTGAGAGCCAGGAGTGGAGCGGGTAAGGGCTGAGGGGTTCCCAGAGATGGAGGGGCTCAGGGTGCAGCCCTCTTCCCTATCATTAGCCACTGGTCCATGAGGATCCACAAGCAATTGTCCTGTGTGCTCAGGAGAAGGTGTGAGATCTTCTCGCAAGATTCTACAGGTGATAAAGTCCAACAGGACAGGACTGAAGCAGAGCGGATATCCCGATGCCTGGCGTGGAGTTCTTTCGGCCTGTAGACCCATGCTGGGAAGTTGCAGGGCATTCAGATGCCTCTTAGAAGTAGGGAGCCAGGAGCCATGATTGGAGCACAAATAAATGAGGAGCAAGAACCCACAGCACCCTCAGCGTTCTTTAGACCTATTGAATTCTTTCTTCCTAATCTACCCCTACATGTGTTCTTCCCTACCCAGCTGGCCTTCTTCATCCCACTCCACTATATTCCATTCTTCAATACTCAGCCCAAAGGCCTCCTCCAGGGAGAGAACATGGTATAGGCAAGGGAATGAGTGACAATCACCTTGGATGATACAAGATATAAACTCTCCATAAAAAAATGCACATAAACACAATTGTGCATCTGATTTCAGAGGCTGGGGACCCTTTGAAGCCTGGCTTGAGACCTCAGTGCAATGGAGGGAAAAGAACAGCCTTTTAGGGGCAGATTTAAACTCAGATCTTGACTCTGCCACTTATTCATGGTGTGACCCTGAGCAGGGGATTTAACTTCTCTGTACCTCTGTTTCTTCACCTGGAAAGTGAGGTTGATCATTCCTATCTCCTGTTTCCCAAAAGTTGTGAAGACCATTTGCTGATCAACATTTCTAAGTTTCCTTCTCCATCCAGGATCCCGGAGAGAATTGATGGAGTGCAGAGAGCTTGGGGGCAGGAAAAGTGGCAAAGACAGAGGAGGGAGGTACCACTGAAGGAAGAAACTCCCTTTGCCCTGCCGGCTGCAGCTCTGCTTGTCCCCTAATCTCTTTTACTGTCAACCAGTGCTCACCATCCCAGTCTTATCTCTCCCCACAGCCAACCTGGGACAGCTTTTCTCAACCAGATTTACATTTTTATTGATTTTCTTTCCCCATTCCAGGGCAGCCCTTTCTGCTTCCTCTTTTGCTATGAAATGAGCTGCCCTGGAAAATAACAGTTCTGAGGCTGGCCAAGAGGTGATGGTTCAAGGATGGGTTCACTCACCATTCATTCATACATTCATTCAACCTACCAACCAACCAACAAATCCTACATGGCTGCTCCAAGCACCTGTGCTGACCCTGCTGGGGACACAGCCAATGTGTCAGATACAAGAAACTTCCAGGGTAAGCAGGCAAGCTGGCAAACAGTAACAAAAGCTTGAGAAGTCATACAGGAGAGGGAAGAAGTCATATAGGAGATGGACTCTTCCTGGGACCACCAAGGCAGGCTTCCCAGAAGAGGTTAAAGCAAAACTGGCCTTCAGCGTTAGGCAGGAAGTCACTAGGTGACTAAGATGGGAATAGGCATGGAAAACAATGGGACCAGCAGATAGGAAGACATGAGAGATCGAGGTCTAAGTTAGGAACGAGATCAACGAGGCTAGGCTGTACCACCTGTGCAGGGCGACCAGGAGAGAGGAGAACTGAGGCTGGAGCAAGCCTTGAGTTCCAGCTGGATGCTTTGGATGTTTTCCTGAGAGCAAGGAGGAGCTCTTGAAACATTGATTGATGGATTATTCCGTTGGGCGGTTATTTTAATCAGGGAGTGACATGACAAGATGTGTGTTTTAGAAAGACCGCTGGCTGTGCCACAGGGGCTTTGAATAGAAAAGAGAAGCTGGAGTCCAAGTGCTCAGGCAGGAGTCTGGTGCACTAATGCAGAGGAGAAGCAGGCTTTGAACCAGCTCAAGAGGTATCCTGAAAGTGAGGACATCTGAGTCATGAAAGATGAGTAGTGACGCACCAGGTGGAGAAGTTGGGAATGGTGTCCAGGGAGAAGAAGCTGCACAGAGAGAGGCTCAGCATACAGAAAAGCTCCTGTCAGGCTTGGGAAATTTCCACTACAGTGGCTGCAATGCTGCTTAAGAGGGAGGTGATAGTGAGGGACGAGGTTGAAGAAGTGGGTTGGGGCTCTCAATTTCTCTCAGTATTCTCTGTCTCCTGAACCTAGACTCAAGTGAGAGAGAAGAAGGAGCACTGGCCACTGTTGCAGACTGTGCGGGGCTACCTCCATGCAGACTGTGAGTGCCCTGGGTGAGGGGTACTCCTTACTCAAAGCAAACCTTTCTAGGATCACAATACTTGACATTTTACAAAGTCCCTTTGTACTGGATGCTCATGGTTCCCTGGTGAGGAATGTGGGACAGGGTTATTATCTCCATACAGGAGATAAAGAAATTGAGGCCTACAAGAGTGTAAGAACTTATCCAAGGTCACTCAAGAGCCCAAATATCCCCCTCTTAAAACACTGATGTTTTTTCAAATAAATCTACTTGTCACTGACTCACATATACACAAAAGATGCCATAGTGGTAAACTAACGTGATTGAAATGAAAAGAGGAAGAGAAACACCTCAGACAAAGAGATCACATCCTCCTGTCGTCGATTCCTCAAACTTCACCCTGGAGCTGGAGACATTCCAGCTGTGAAAACAGAACCAGGTTCCCTGTGATTTGGAACCCAACAGACATGGGGAAAATCCCAGCTCAGCCACTTCCCAGTTGTGGGAAGTCACTACACTCATCTCAGCTTTGGTTTTCTCATCTGAAAAACGGGAGAAAAATTCCACCTTTCACATTTGTTCTGAGGATTTAATGTGATAATGTGGCACTATAGTAAGTAGTTAACCATTGCTGAGTAACAAATTACCCCAAAATTTAACATTTTAAAACAAGCCCACACCACCCAGATGGTGTGGCTCAGTGGTTGAACATCGACCCATAAACCAGGAAGTTTCAGTTTGATTCTGTCAGGGCACATGTTCAGTTGTGGGCTCGGTCCCCAGTGGGGAGGGGAGTGGGCATGCAGGAGGCAGCTGATCAATGATTCTCTCTCATCATTGATATTTCTATCTCTCCCTCTCTGAAATAAATTTAAAAATTTTTTTTAAACAACAACAACAAATTTCTATCATCTCACCCAGTTTCTGAGGATAAAGAACCCAGAAGAGGATCAATTAGGAGATTCGGGCTGAGGATCTCTCATGATGTTGCAATTCAATGTCAGAAGTCATCCGAAGGCTCAACTGGGGCAGGAGGATCCTTTTCCAGGCTTATTTTGAAACCATAGTCAAAGGTTTCAGTTTCTTTCTACACAAGCCTCTCCACAAGGCTGCTCATGACATGGTGGTTAACTTCTCCTAGAATGAATGATACAAGAAAGAGAACATGTGCTGCTACCCAGATGGAAGCCACTCATCTTTTACAACTAACCTTAGAAGTGACATATAACTTTTGCCATATTCTATTGGTCACACAGACTAACCTTGGTAAAATGTGGGAGGGGAATACAAAAGGGTAGGAATACTAGGAGGTGTGAATCATTGGGAGCCATTTGGGAGCTGGCTCACAAGTGCCTAGAACAGTGCCTGGCACACAGTAGGTACTTATTCATTAGTAGCTGCTATTAGTCTCCCAAAGCTGACAGGTTGAGAAGACAAGATTTGGACATGAAAAGATGAGAGACTTTGTCAAAATAGACTGTGAAGTGAACTGGGTAATGTTTGATTACATGGTAGATGAGGGTGTGCTGGTCAAAGGGGTATACATAGTGAAGGTTCCCTGGCAGAGGCTGGAAAGGAGATGAGGCCAATCGAGAGAGAAGACAGAGTGTGAGTATGGCAGGCACTATTGGTTACCTTCCCACAGCCAATGCCCTCGTCCTTATTTCAGTAGCAAGATGCCCAGAAACAGGGATGATCCAAGCGATTCGTGGAAACACTGTTCCCTTTGCCAGTAAGTGGTCTAAGAGTGGATGTGTGACCTCATTTTGGTAAGTGGCATATAAGGAGATGGCCCACTTGGAAAGCTCCCTTTCTGGATAAAAGAGAGGCAGGAGAGGAGGAGGCCTTTTTTGCTCCCATGCCCTTTCTTCTTGCTTGGGAGGACATGGTGCTCAGTATCACATCACCCACTTTGTGATCACAAATAGAGACTCCCTCAAGATTTAGAATGAAAAAATTTTGGGTCATCAGAAACATGGTGAATCACCAGATCAACCCTGGATCCACCTTCCTCTGGCCTCCTTGTTAAAGAAATAAAAGGTTTAAGCCATTCTAAACCAGGTTTTCTCTTACTTGCATTCCAACTGATTCAGTGACAAAGTATTCCAGTTCCCTTTGGGGTCATTTCCTTTTCCCGAGGAAGGCAGAATGGAAATGTGGAATAGGAAAGGGCCCTGGGCTGGGAGGCAGGAGTCCTTGGTCAAACTCCAGCTCTGCCTCTGAGTTACTCTGTGATCTTGAGCAAGTCCCTGCGCCTCTGGGCCTCTATCATAGCTAATCATAGCTAATATTTACTGACTGCTTACTGTGTGTCAAGCACTCTGCTAAGAGCTTCCCTTATATTATCCCATTCAATCCTCACATCAACTCTGCTATGTCAATATTATTATTCTCTTTGTTTTACGGATAAGGAGAGTGAGGCCCAGAGACATGGTAATTTGCCAATGGTTACATAGCCAGTTAGTGCTGTATCTCTGGATTCTGGATTCAGGCCTCTTTCTCTCTACAGCCCAGTCTTTCTGACCATGATGCTGTACTGCCTGGAAATAACTGAAAATCTCTGGACAGCATGGCTATAAGGGCCTTTCCAGATCAAATATTCTGTGATTTGCTGTCCCATTTCTAGCTCCATGAGAACAACCAGCTTATCTGAGAGAAGGAAGAAAGAAGGACTTCTATGCATCTGAAAGGCTGTCATGTGAATGGAGATCAGACTTACTCCAGGTAGCTCTAAGGGCATGAACTGGACTAATGTGGGGACACCACAAGGAGACAGAGTATAGATTATATAAATTAGAACTTTCCAGCTGCTATTCAGCAGGGGGTAGAGGTGTGTACAGAGGTAAGGACTCCTCTGTAAAGAAACTTATGGAAGCCTGTGTTTGATAGACTTTTGTCAGAAGTACTGCATTGCACAGAGATGGGACTGAATGGCTTAAAACATGCGAAAGGAATTAAATGGAATAATATACTAGAATACTCCTAGCACCATAACAGATAAAACTAGAGGGAGTCCATGAAATAGTGTTTCTTTCCCCCTTCACACTGAGATAGCTTGAATTTTAGATTCTATAATGTGGATTTTTAGCTCTTTGGCTCTAAGAAACTACAGTTCTAGTTCTATAGTTTCAACACACTGTAATTCTGTCCTGTTAAGATGCTTTGATTATTTATCTATATTTTTGTTAATCCTCACCCGAAGATATTTTTCCATTGACTTTTTAGAGAGCGTGGGAGGGAGGGGGAAAGAGACAGAGAGAGAAACATCCATGTGAGACACATATCCATTGTTTGCCTCCCATTCCCGCCCTGCCCAGGGCTGGAGACTGACCCTGCAACCAAGGTATGTACACTTGACTGGAATGGAATCCAGAACCCTTCAGTCCATGGGTTGACACTCTATCCACTGAGCAAAACTGGCTAGGGCAATGCTATGGTTTTAATTCTCTAAATTTCCATGATTGTGTGGCTCTAGAATCTGAGCAGTCTATGATTTTAAAAGTTAATAGTCGCTAGCTTTAACTGTCCAAGATTCAATGAAATGTCTCTCACTAACTCCAGAAACATGAGGGAACTGCTCTAAATGCTGTGCTTCAGTGGCCTGCACACACATAGGGCAACTCCCTCTGTCCCTCTTATCACTCTACTGCCATACCCACACACCAGCCTCAGGCTCTTCATTCCAACCAACCCTCCTCCCTAATCCCCACTCTGCTGTCTCCAACTCACCAAACAGACACATTCACTCTTTATCTGTTGGTGATTGTTCATTAAACAAGAGCCTTCTCTATGCTCAGGCTTGTGCATACTACAAATGGAATATAAGGAAATAAGAAAGTATGGTCATGATTCTCAGGGGGCCTAAGATCTATGGACCCAAGTCCCTTGCTTTCCTTTAAACTCAAATTCACCTCTACCAGGAAGACTTTCTTCATTGACACTAAATAACTAGTACCAGTAACCACAATTACATGTGTGAAGATCTGAGCTCTTTAATTATTTTGCACATTGTAATTTATCTGTCCTCCCTGAATATAACTGAGGTTTCCCCCTAAATCAATAGCATGTCTTCTTCAACCAGCCTGAGAGTTTTATAGAGAAAGACCAGTCTTCTCCATCAGACTTGAGGCGCCATGTAGACATGAGCCATGACTCCCTTATATTATACTTGAGTTAAAGGTAGAATGTTATTCCTCCACCAGATCAATAAATTCTCAAAGGCAAGTTCATGTCTCTGTTATTGCACTGAAGATTTTGTAAAAGCAGAAGCCACATCTTTCCTTAAAACAATGAAGTCCCCAATGCCAATCACTGGGCTTCCACCCTCCCACTGGGGTCTGTAGCCTCAAGAGCCAAGGGTCTAGGGCTCTCCCCTCTTTTTCTATTCCTACAATCCCAGCCCAGGACTCTGACCAGAAGAAAGGATAGTTTTCCTAAAGCAGACAGACAAATGCATGGAAAAGGGAAGATTCAGGATGCAAAGGGAAAATTTGGGTCTCCAATATGTCCGGACCCTTGCTCTACCCTGGGGCATCTCCTACAAGCTCTCCCTCTGTGGACGTGGGCTCCTCCCCGCTCCACCCAGCAACTTGGAGCTGTAAGTAAAGATGTCAGCACCTTGGACAGCGCCCAACCCATTACAGGACTCTGGAGCCAGCGGAAGGAGCCAAGCTCTCCAGCTCCCTTAGCCTCTGGGTGATGGATTTCCTCTTTTCTCAATTTGATTAAAGACCAGTGGATAACCAGAGTGCCTTGTTCCATTCTCTTCTCTCTTCCTGATGAACATAATTAACTCTGCCAGGCTGGGAATACTTGCTCTTAAATACTGCCTGCCCAGCCCCAACCCAGGCATGAATCAGTAATACACAGCCAGAAACTCTTGGGGGATTCATACATTTCTTCCTGGGGAATGGAGGTGGAGAGGAAACTTTCCCTGAGAAAAATAGGGGCTGTGAATGGAGTCTGAAATGAGGTGGTTAGGTAAAGAAAACCCTGAACCAAAAAGTCAGGGAATTTTAAGTTTAGTTCTGGCTTTACCACTAATCTAGATATGATCTAGAGCAAGTCACATGGCTTTTACGAATTAGTTTTTCCATTTGTAGGATGAGGACGTTGGACTAGACAATTTCAAATTCTGTGTTCAGTGCTAAATTTCTATGGAGAAGAGGAACCTTTAAAATGGAAAGGGAAAGAGACTGGCCTGAAGTCCTACAGCAAGCTCACGGCAAAGTTGGATTTAAATTCATGGCTCCTGGTTTCTACGGCAATCCTATTTTACTTGCACAGAACTTCCCCCGTTATCCACTCACACACTTTGTTGCCTGGGTATGGGGCTGAGGCAGTTGAAGACAGGTGGGATTGAGTTCACTGGTGCTGACAAAATAAAATTTAAGATATATGGAAATGCTGATTTCTCAGCAGAAAGCAGAAAGCATAGTAGAAATAATTAAAATGGGGGGAGGACCACCACATAGAGACAGAAATATAACCCCAAACTCAAAGAAGAAATACAAACCAAAAGAAGCCCAGAAAAGTTCCATGACTTGTCCAAGGCCATCTAGTAGAACCCTCTTAAAGATAAAGAGTGAAATTTTATTCAGATCAAGTGTTGGGGGAGAAGGATGCCTCTGTGAGAGAAGGGAAAATATCAATCAGTAAGTATATGTTAGGTTATTATAGTGTGCCCTGCTCTGTACCATGCACTTAGGCAGAGATATAAAGAATGATACTCAAATTCTGCACTCTAATCTTTGATGTGCTGCTTCTTCTACTTAGAATTATTTTTAATGCATCTGTGTATGTCCATATACTGCTGTTCCATTAAGGCCCAAACAAAAAGTCTCCCCTGGTGGGAAGGCATCCATAACCTTATCCAGATGCCATTTCTCCCTCCTCTGAATCCCCAAAGCATTTTCTTTGTTTCTGTTTTACGTACTCAGCATCATCTGCCTTATTGGCTCCCACCCTCTCCCCAAAGAGTAAACACACACACACACACACAGAGAGAGAGAGAGAGAGAGAGAGAGAGAGAGAGAGAGAGAGAGAGAGAGAGAGAGCGCTCTTGTATTTCATTCAGAATATTCAAGATTTGAAATGTAATAGAATCTCAGTAATTATTAATGGATAATGAATATAGATGTATGGGTGACTAGGAGAGAGAGTAGATGAAGAGACAGATCTATAGATTGGTGAATGGGTATATAGGTCTATGGTGGGTAAATGGATAGATGGAAAGATACACCCATGATAGGATAGATGGATAGAAAGTGGATAATCGGGTTGGTAGGTAGGTGGGTAAATGAACAGGTGAATGAGTGAATTTATGGACAGCTGAGTAGAAAGGAATGTAGGTGGATATTGGGGTTGGTGAATAGATGGGTTAATACATAGTTGTGTGGGTGAAGGAATGGATGGATAATTGCATGATTGTATGGAAAAATAAATTTTAGAGTAGATGAAAAGAATTATGGGAAAGAAACATGGAGATAGTCCTAATATCACAAAGATCATTTTCATGGAAACTTTTCATTCTAATGTCAGAAAAATTCTACGGGGGTTGACTGACTCCATGTTTAAGCTAAGTAAGAAATGTGCTAACACTCAAATGATCTCAGGCAATTTCAGTCTGTATCAATGGAAGTCTAATATCAAAATCAAGAACCTGAGTTGTTCACACTGTCCTGGAGTCTGTGTTTGCTCTTCCCATCTGGGATGATGACATCCATGGCTTAGCTATAGAGGAAATAAGGGAGAAGCAATCTCTAAAGTCACAAGTGAGAAACTGATGAAAGAACCAGGGTGTTCAGCCCAGAGAAGAGCAAAGTCATGGACGACAATCACTATGTCTCATTTTCCTGGGGTAGGTCCTGTGGTCTCAGTGGCAAGGCTGAGTCCCAGAGGAAGTCACAAGGCCGATGTCTCAGCCCCTTGTGAGAAAGGCCATCACACAAGGAAAGGACTATCTTTGGGGAGTGAGTGTCCCGTCTTGGGCATGTATAAGTAGAATTTGAACATTGTTAGAAAAGTTGCCAAGTGGGGGTTTGTTTGGTGTGGAAAGCAACTCTAAGGTCTCTTCCCACCTCAAAACAAAATCATCTGTTCATCTCTTCATTCCTTAAAAAGTTGGGTTTAGCTGTGTCCTGTGCTCAGATCAGAATGCTGGGAATTTCTATCCAAAGCCTGGGGTTTAGGGAGATTTGAGAGACAGATTGGTCTTATGAGACCATCCACTTTCTCTCCATATAGGACTGGGTTTAAGGACTGAAGAGGAGCTGAAAATGTCCTTTCAGAGACTCAAATGACTGGGAGGGGGGGATCAGAGCCAATCCATGACCTACATTCCCTGTCATTAATGAGCCTACGTCACTGATGTGTTGGCTTCTGTCTCTCCAATCCCGCCCAGCTCTCTGGTATGAGAAGATTAAATCAATTAGGAGGAGGAGGAGGAGGAGATCTGGCTGGCGCTGGTTGGAAACAGTAGATAATTCACTTACATAACAGGGATTGAGGTTTGGACTTGGCCCTTGAGTAGTGGGGGTGGATCCAGAACCCAGGCCTTTGGAAAGAGAGACATCAGGACTTGGGAGTGAATGCAAAAGCAGTGTCCAGGGGAGGGGACAGCAGAGCCACAGGCAGAGGCCCTTCTTGCATCTTCCTGCTGAGAACTAACCCCCTGATCTCTGGGGTAGGAGAAAGCCAAGTTAAAAAATCACTTTTCTTTCCCCAAATGAAGGGGTCCAGCCACCACTATCATTCAACAATTAAAATGTGATTAAGTCTCTTCTTAGCCTGGCATTCAAGTCCCTGAAAGCTTTCCAGCTGCATCTCCTGCTTCCAAGGAGTGAGGGTGGGTAGGGAAGAAACATCCTGGTTTTCTCTTTGTGCCAGGCCCTGGCTAGATACTGGAGGTACAGAGAGAAACAGATCCAGTTCCCTCAGAGGTGTTGCCTAGTGGAGGAATACATACCCAAAACACTCTGTGCCAAGTGGTATAACAGAGGCCTGCATGGGCAGGGCCCAAAGGGGCACGATGAGGGGGCCGCCTGGGCAGGTTTCAGAAGGCCTCCCAGGGGAGACAGTCCTCGCACTCATCGAGCCTTAAAGGAAGGACGGATTAGTGGGAGCTCATTGGGCTGACCTGGTAGAGGGAGTGCTTTGAGTGGAAGGAACAGCATGTCCAAAGGCGTGGACAAAATGTACAAAAGCTTGGCACACGTTCAGGGCACAGGTTGGTGTGGATGGAGCCTAGAGCTCATGGGAGGAATTGGGGATATGAGGCATGAGAGGTAGCTGGGTCTCTCTCTCCATATATATATAGATTGATTTAGAAGAAAGGGAGATTTAGAAGATTTTAGAAGAAAGGGAGAGAGAGAAATATCAGTGATGAAAGAGAATCATTGATTGGCTGCCTCCTGCATGCCCCTTACTGGGGATCAAGCCTGCAACTGGGGCATGTGCCCTGACTGTGAATGGAACCGTGACCTTCTGGTTCATAGGTCAGTGCTCAAACACTGAGCCACACTGGCCTCGGGTCTCACTTTTGGTGCAAGCCAAGAAAGGCCTGAGGCAATGATCCCAGAGTTCCTCATTGATCCACAATTCTTGCGCATTGACAGTGGGCCAGGCTCTGTGCTTGAACTGGGGACGGGGAGTAGAGGGGTGGTGGAGGGGGAGAGTGATGGAAGAGAGATGAACCCAGACTCAGGCCCTGCCCATGGGGAATCTAGAAGGGCACACAAATATTTCCCTCTGCCAAGATGGACAGTCCCAGCTTGGCTCCAGGTGGGATTCAGGTCTGGCCTGAGTCCTTGGCTCTCTGCTTACTGACTGGGCCTGCCCATAGACCCTTGCCTGAACATTGAGAATCCCAGGCAAGCAGTATTGCTTGTCAAAAATGAGCTGGCCTCTGGGGGCCTGCTCCTGCCACCCAAGTGGCCTCCTAAAGACAAGTTTTGTGCTGAGTAAGGTCACTGTTTGCAAATGTGGATAGATTTTGGATAGTACACTGGTAGGCTGAGACAGTGTACTGGGGAGGCAAGGCAGGGATTGAGAGGTCGACCAGAAGGGTCTTGGGAGACACCAGGGTTTTTAACTTGGGTCATGCTATCTTCTGGGAAACACAGGAGCCCATAAGGGCGAGAAGGGAAGATGAGTTGCAATGGTTTTGGGTACTCAAGTCAGAGGATTCAGCAGATGGAGGCCCTAAGAGCCTTAGGAACTCAAGTGGAGCACTTATAAGCTGCCTGCAGGAAGTGGGCATGTGTAAATTCCTCCTTTGCGTGCTCTCTCCCTTCCTTTATTCTTCCCTTCAGCAGCTCTCAGTATCCCCTCTCTCGAAGCAGGCCCTGGACTGAGCAGGGAGACACAGATCTAGGGTTGCCTTGTTCTTTGTCCAAAAGGCCAGCATTAAGCACAACACTTCTAACGCATCCAGGACTGAACTGCATGAAAACTTTGGCTGGGTATTACAGCTAGTGCCTGAAATTTATTCTACTGTTGAAAAGATTTAAGAACTAACTTTTGTGGTTGCAAGCAACAGAAACTGTCACAGACTAAGCAAAACAGAAAATGTTTTTGGCAGTTCCACTGGGAAGCTCAGAATGGATGAGAAAGCTGGACAACCAAATGAGTGGGCAGCTGGAGTCATAGCCAAGGTCATGCCATAGGAACAGCTGGTCCCAACGTCTCCCCCAGTACAGCCTTTAAACATCACCACCACACGGAGCGCCCAGATGTGTTCCTGCTACATGACATCAGCACAAATGAGTTCTAACAACTCTTCCTCCCAGCCTCACTAATTGTCACATCAAAGTCCCGAGCCAGGTACAGCTGGACAAATTGCTGGGGCGGGAGACAGCGGGAGGGAATCAGGCCTCCTTTGGCTTAGAAGTGGAAGATGGGGTCCTAGTTTCCAGAAGGACTCGCCTAGTGGGAGATTCAAAATACAAAGCAAGGGATTGCCTTAGGAAACAAACATGTGAGAACTACCCACCACACCTTCATACCTTCATCGAGGACTCACAAAGTGCTGCGTGCATGGCCAGGTGGAGTAACTTTCCCAAAGTGAGTGATAGAGCCAGGATCCAAATACAGGTGTGTGTTCGGGGTGGGGGTGAGGCAGGGGGGGTTGTTATAAATACATTATGCTGACTCCCAAATTGTATACACAGAGCACTTATACTTATGTTCTAATATATTTTTTAAAAGTGTGGAGCACAGGAAAATGACTAGAAAGAAACATGCCAATGTCTTTTCACAATGGTTACTGAAATATGGGATTATGAGTAATTTTTTCCTGCTCCTTAATGTTCTTCTTTACTTTTATTTTTTTAAATATATTTTCTTATTGATTTCAGAGAAGAAGGGAGAGGGAGAGAGAGAGATAGAAACATCAATGATGACAGAGAATCACTGATTGGCTGCCTCCTATATCCCCTACACTTGGGATCTAGCCCACAATCTGGGCACGTGCCCTCACCAGAAATCAAACCATGACCAACTGTGACCTCCTGGTTCTTAGGTCAACACTCAATCACTGGCCAGGCTTTACCTTCATTTTTTAAAAAAAACTTTTATATTCATAAGAAAAAATAAAGTAAAAGTTTTAAAGGTTATAGCAGTATTAACACAATTATGAAGAAAATATGCACAGGAAAAAGATTGGAAGAAAATTTGTCAAAAATGTCTCTGAAGCCCAGAAATAAACCCATGCCTATACGATCAATTAATATTTGAAAAAGGAGGTAAGAACATACAATAGGGTAAATAGGGAGGTAAGAACATATAATAGTCTAGTCAATAAATAGCATTGGGAAAATTGGACAGATACATGCAATGAATGAAATTAGGCCACCTTCTTACACCATACATAAGAATAAGCTCAAAATGGGTTAAATATTAAATGTAAGACTCAAACCCATAAAACTCCTAGAAAAAAACAGAGGCAGTATAATCTCTGACATTCTCTTAGCAATAATTTTTCTGATATATTGCTATCAGAAACAAAAGAAAAAAAATAAACAAATGGGACCACATCAATCTAAAAAGTGTTTACACAGCAAAGGAAACTATCAACAAAATGAAAATACAACATATGGGAGAATGTATTCATCAATGATACTTCTGGTAAGGGGTTAATATCCATAAAAAAGAATGAAATCTTATGATTTGAGACTGTATTGATGAACCTATAGGGTATTAAGCTAAGTGAAATAAGTCAGTCAGAGAGAGACAAATAGCACATTATTTCACTTACATGTGGAATCTAAAGAACAAAATAAACTAACAAACAAAACTGAAACAGACTCATAGACACAAAGGACAAACTGATGGTTGTGGGAGGGGGGACCCTGGGTGAAAAAGGTGAAGGAATTAAGAAGTACAAATTAGGAGTATAGCATAGAAAATATAATCAATAATATTGTAATAGCCCTGACTGGTTTGGCTCAATGGATAAAGCATTGGCCTGTGGACTCAAGGGTCCCGGGTTTGATTCTGGTCAAGGGCATGCACCTTGGTTGCGGGCACATGGATGTTTCTCTCTCATCGATGTTTCTGACTCTCTATCCCTCTCTCTTCCTCTCTGTAAAAAATCAATAAAATATATTTTTAAAAATAGTAATAGTACTGTAATAACTATGTATGTTGCTAGGTGGGTACTGAAAATATTGAAGGGAACACTTTGTAAAGTATGTGGTTGTCTAATCACTATGCTGTATACCTGAAATACAAAATGATCTACTCTATAAAAGTGAAATATTAAAATTAACCGTTTCTCTGAGACGGGTAAGCCACGCCCACCAGCCAATCAGAGCAGCTGTATGCAAATTAGCCCAGCCAAGATGGCGGAGGCCGCAGCCCTGGTGTGCGGCTTCTCCAGGGCTGCGACCTCCGCCATCTTGGGAGCCTCCCACATGAGAAGGCATCCAGAGCCTTGGGCCTGCGGATGCCTTCCCAGGCGGGAGCCGGGGTAGGGGGAAGGCGGGCACCAGGCGGCTGCCCGCGCCCCGGAAGGCTCCCAAGGCTGGGGCGCCGCCCCAGCCTCGGGAGCCTTCCGAGGCGCGGGGGCGGGGCGGCCGGATCCCTGCAGCCCGGCCGCTGCAGCCTCAACTTCCTGGGCTGGAGCCTTCTGGGGCGCGGGGAACAGGCAGCTGGACCCCTGCGGCCCCCACCCGGAAGGCCATGGGGCAACCAGCGCCTCCCACCCGCGGCTTCCCAGGCGGGAGCCTTCCGGGTCGCGGGGAACAGGTGGCCGGACCCCGTGGCCCCCACCCGGGAGGCCATGGGGTGGACAGTGCCACCCAACCATCAGCTTCCCAGGCGGGTGGCCCGTAGGGTCAGTGGGAACTGTGGCCGGCCTGAAAACTGCCCTTGGCCCCTCACCCAGGCTTGCCACACCCCCTGGGGTGAGGGTCTCCACTGGGGAGCTTGGCCAGCTTGCAAACATTGGCCCCTCACCCAGGCTGGCCAGGCACACCAACAGGTGGACATCCCCAGAGGGGTCCCAGACTGGGAGAGGGCACAGGCCGGGCTGAGGGACACCCCCCCCCTCCCAGTGCACAAATTTTTGTGCACCAGGCCCCTAGTATTGAATATAAACTGTAACTGAAAAATAAAAATTTTTAAAATCTCTAGATTGTGGGATTATGAATATGTTTTTCTTCCAACTTACATTTTTCCAATTTCCTATGGTGAGCACACTCGAAAAAGAAGTAAAATCAACTGTATTTTAAAACCAAGCATAAAAATGATATTAACAAAGAAGTGATATTAGCTGCTGTGTTTTGGTCCTTTTAAATTTCTGAAGTCATGTCCTCGAGTAGTTTGGAAGCCAAAGTAGTCCTGGGCTTTCTGGCGTGGCCTGGCAGTCCCTTGCCGTGTGTGTGTTGCCACCAGAGCAGAACACTCTGAGCCAGGCGGGGAGCAACCCGGCGTGCCCGCCTCTGGTAACAATGTGTATGTTACCAGGCCCTGCGCCGCTGTGAGAACACTGCTGGAGTCCTCCTCTCTGCTGGCTTTATCTCTTTCCCAGGCTTCAAGTTCTACCTTCCCCTCTGTGAACGGCGCAGAACTGCTCAGTCGTGTGACCCTCTGAGATGCCTTCTGCATCTCCTTGTCCCAGTCCCCTCTCCTGTCTGCACTGCTCCAACACCAAGTGCCGGGGATAAGCAGAGGATGGAGGTTTGGTCCTGGCCTGGCCTTAGGCTTCCAACCTCAGGGAGAGTCCTGACTATTCCCTGCCTTAGGAACGTCCCAATCAGATGGAAGAGGCAGTCTCCCTTTTTTCAGGAACTCTTTGTGTGATGGAGAGACAAATGGAGGAGAGAGGGGGGGCTGATTTGTACAAGAAGAAATCAGTCTCAGCCGACCTTGACTCCTGAACCTTCTACGGTGAGCACACACCCAGGACCCACACACCTCTCCATCCCTCCCTCCCGGTGGGACAGTCACCAGCATGGCCTGCCCTGGCCTGCAGTGCCCTCTGCTCGCTCCCCTCCCTCACCTCTCCAAGCTCAAGGTTCCTGGTGCCCTGTGCATCCTCTGGCAAGTCACCATTGCACCCACCCTGCCACACCCAACCCACTGCTCAGCTTCTTTCTGGACAAAGTGAGGGAACCAGATAACCTGGAAGGTCCTCCAAACCAGGGGGGCATTTTGTGGGTTTTTGGTTCCTTCCCGGCCCCTCCTCTTCTCTCTCCCCTCCCAGAATCTTCACCAATGTGCTCCTTCTCCTCCTCCTTCCAGGTACACCCTCTTCTTGCCAAGCTCTCAGAATCTCCAGGCAGAGGTCCACTTTGGCTCCTGCAGTGGCCAAGCTGCTGCAGTAAAGGATGCAGTGGGGTAGAGTAGAGGTGGCTGAGGAGGGAGGAGGGCCCACGCCAAGGCCGAGGTCGAGAAGGCTGGGCAGGGCTTGCGGCCAGCTCTGGCAGCCCAAGCCAAAGCTGCCTCAGCAGCTTCTGCTAAACTCTAGCAAGGCAGCCACGCTTGGGTGGCAGCTCCAGAGTTGAGAGGCCTGGGGGCGGGGGGGGGGGGGGGGGGGGGGGGGGAAGGAGGAGGGCTTCTGCTAAGGTCAGCACCATCTCCAGAAATCTCTCCAGAGGCGAGAGAGTCCCGGCCCAGTCCTGGCCTCAGGAATCAGAGGACACATGCTGGATACAGGAATCCCCTCTACTCAGCCCTGAGCTGTAGACCCCCTGCTCACAAGCCCCTGGGCAGGAAGCTCATTCCTTCACCCACTCCACGGAGAGTCGCTTCATGCGCCAATTACCAAACTGCCACCAATGCCTCCCCTGCGCCAGGACCTGTGTTGGGCTCTGGGGGTGCAGAGAGGCAAGTGGTCCCAGCTCTCCAGGAGCTCACTTTCTAAGGGGTGAGGCAGACACCACCCACACACTGTGATAGGGAAGCTGTGGGAGCCCAGAGGCAGGGAGCCAGCCTTCGGGCAAGGTGGGAGGTCAGGACCTGCTTCCCCACGGCAGGCAATGGACCCAGGGGGCCCTGAATGAGCAGGCGGCTTCAATGACCACTTCAATGCGGACGACTCCCAGCTCTGCATCTCTAGCCCTGACACAGCTCCTGAACTTCAGGCTTAAATATCCAACTACCCATTCAGGGTATCCACTTGGATACCTCCACAAGGCTAACTCACCAGGACCACGGCCAAGTCCACACTCTCTGCCCACCCTGCACCCGGTCTTCCCTCTCTCAGCGAATGAGCTCATCATCCATCAGCCGACTCCCAGCACCATCCCCCCTCGCCGTCTTCAGCCTGTCACCAGGCCCCAAGTGACTTCTCCCCACCACCACCCAGCCCAAGCGCCTCCGTCTTCCACCTGTGCCCTTCCCTCCAAGCGTCTCCTCATGTCTTCTTGCACGCAGCCTCCTTCAATCATGCAGTGACAATGATCTCTCCAAAATGCTAATAAAATTGTCACCTCTCTGCTTAAAAGCAGACAGCAGCTTCTTCCTGCCTTGGGATAAAGGTTAAAATCTTGAACAAAGCCTGTAAGGCCCAGCATGGTCTGCCCAATTGTACTTGGTAGCGTTCCCCCTTCATCTCTTGACCTCTTGTCTCCGATCCACCTGGCTCTGACCCCAACTCTGATACCTTCGTTTTCACCACACTGTCCCCCCAAAGGCACAAGGACTTGGGCAGCCCTCCTTGCCTCTTCCAAATGACTCCCGGGACATATGTTCTTTGCGTGTTCACTGCCCCTGAACACATCTCTGGCCCTTCTAACAGGAACAGCTGCTGGATTCAGCCAGTGGTTAGAAAATACGTGTTATGCTTACAGCCTGTGGTTCCAGAACCTCCCAGCATTCCCAGAGCATGTCCCCGATTCCCGCTCCCGGATGCCTTCAGAACTCCCACACCCCTCCCACTCTCTTCTTCCATTTCTGGCTTGGAGGCTGGGACGGAGTGTTGGCCAGCCTCCCCATCCCTTCAGCCAAGACCCTTCCTGGGCCTCACAGTGGAGCCCAGAAACAAAGTGCTCAGGCTGGCACAGTATACCTGGACCCTCAACCCACGTGTTCCCTGGGCTCCCAGACAAGCCAGCCGTCTTCAGGCCAGGCACTGCCTCCTCTGTGCAATTCTCAGGGACTTCCTGGAGGAGGCCTCGTTTCCTGTGGGCTCCCACAGCGCTCAGCATGCCCAGCACCGTCAGACTCCTTTGTTGTTGTGTCCAACACCAGGGCTCAGCTTGCTCATAGGCTCAGTTTTCATCTTTGCATCCTTGGGGGCGGTCCCAAAGGAGAGGATTAGAAACCCCCCCCCCCCTCAGAATGAGGGACTAACATCACATGCAAATGTATGTTTGTCCTCCTTTTACATAAACTACTGTTCAGCTCTGTCTCCTTCCTTCTGAACTTTCGGTGAGAAGGTGTGCCTACGTGTCTGCCCAGCCTCAGTTTGGGTGTCAGTACACCTCTTCCTAGCTGCGACCTAGAGCAAATGCTGAGCTTCTTTCGGCCTCATTTTCTTCTCCTATAAAATGAGACCAACGGCCTATTCTCAGGGTTTTCATAATTAAATGAGCTACCTTATTTATGCAAAGGGTATGGCATAAAGTCTGTGCTCAATAATTCCTTCTCCTCTCCACCGTAAACTTTAATCTCCGATAAGGACTTGACATTTACCTCCATGAACTTGAACCTAGAGGTCAGGTCAATCCACATCATTTTGAAACCCAGTTCTGCCATCTGACACAGTCACTCTCCTGCCTGCAGACTTTGATACATGTGCTTTATCTGGCCAAGTACCTCAAAAATACACCAGACTGAGCAAGTCAGCACAGAGGACCCAGCCCCAAGCAGGGCTCTGGTCTGCCCTCCAGGCTACTATTGATCCACTAATCAATTCTCTTCCTCTGGTCATCCAGGCAGCCAGGGACTCCCCTAGAGTATCACTATTTGATGCCGCCCCTATCTCACCATAAAAATACTCTGGGAGAAGTTCCAAATGTCTTTTCAAAGTCAAGCTTCTCAGGACTCTGATAGATACCTGATCCATTACTCCATTCTCCCAAAGGAGGAGAGAGGGGAGGTTAGTCTGGCTTCCTTCAAGTAAACCTACGCTACGCTGGGTCCTGGGCCCACTACGCTTCTTCATTTTGTTTAAATGATATAAATCAATCCCTTTTCTGCTGTCTTTGTTAGTGCTGTTAAATCGGAAAAAAAAATTTCAGTCCCCCATGAAATAATCTCACTTAGAAATTATCAAATCACCCAGGCTACTTGCCCACACCAGTTGGCTGTTGGTTGAAAACGGTTTAAAACACGTAAGCGAGAACCTCCCTCTCCCACAGGAAATTTGCTTTCTGAATGAAGGAAGGTTCTTTATAGGAAGGTACATTTCCGCCCTGCTCTTCGGGTTCACCATAAATGGGCAATGGTGCGGTGCAAACAACTGCTGTCTTCCTGCAATCTTGGGTCAAACATTCACTTGTTAAAAATATAACAACATTGTGTCTTAATAAAAGCTTAGCTGCATATTTTAAGACTGAGAAAATAAGCTTGGCTGACTATGATTTTCAAAGTTTTGTTAAGATTACTGAGAACACAAAAAGCCAGTACAGGAGGGAGCATAATGACATCCAGCAGGAATAATTTGTAATTAGAAAACCCCACGCAATTCTTCAGCCAAGGATAATGGTGATCCATCTTAAAAACTCATGTGTCCCATGCTGGGCACTGATGAGCCTAATCAGACACACTCCACTGGCGTTTCTCACAGTGCCGAGGGGCCCCTAATTGCTGGTGGGTGCAGACAGGCAAGCTTCTTGCTGTTCCTCTCAGGAGATCATGATGATTAAGAGCAGGCCTGGAGCCAGCCAACCAGGGTTGGCATCCCAGCCGTCCTCCTACTCACTCTAAAACCTCATGCAAGTTACTTAGCCTCTCTGTGCCTCAGTTTCCTTATCTTTACAGTCAGTACTGAGAATCACTACCTTTCAGGGCAAAGACTGAACCGGCTGCTATGGGAAGTCTGCCGGACTCAAAATGTGTCTCTACTACTCCCCGTTTGCTACTGGGGTGCTCATGGGCAAGGCTAAAGAAAGGTCCCTTTCCCCCTCACCATCCTGCTCTCTCTTTTGTTAGAGACACTTGGCCCCTGCCAGAAGTTCCAGCCTGTGTGGAGGGGCACCGTGCCCTGCCCTGAGGCTGGTGTACTTAACTCTCTCCTCCTCAGGGCCCCCCAACCCCACCCGGACCACAGCTGGCTCTGGTCTAGCTGGACTGCTGGTGACCTGCCCAGACTAAGCGAGGTGGCTTGGCTCCAGCTAGGGCTAAAGGTTCTTCATTCTGTTTTCTCTACAGCTTAACCATCTGGGCAGGGGTCGGGAAGGAGTGGCAAAGAGGGAAGAAGAAATGCACTGTTTCCACACTCCTTCCTCCCCTGCCTCCCCCATGGCCAGGCACAGGATGCACTTATTCCAGATTGTTCTCAGCCCCAGGAAAGCTCCCCCCAGCCTCCTGCAGTGTCTCATCATGTCCTTCCCTGGTTCAGCCTGTCCTGCCCGTTGAGTTCAACAGCTTCTCGCAACACTTGCCACGTGCCTGTCCCTTCCCCAGGGCGGAGCACTGGGGGCACAGAGATGACTCAGGCCAGGGCTCTGCCCTCCAAGCACTCGTTTTATAGCAACAAGAGCACAGGCTGCAGAGACACAGCCTCTGCTGGACTCTCCACTCGGCCCCTTTTAAGCTGCGTGATCTTAGGTCAACTACTTAACCTGAGTGTCCACTTCTTTATTTTAAATGGGGGCCAAAGTACCTCCATTCCAGGGCTCTGTGAGAATTAAATAAAGTTCTCAACTCGGTGCACTGCATACAGTGGATGCTCTGTCCAGGCTGCCTGCTTTTCCTCTTTTCCTCCCTCCTCCCTCCCTCTTTCCCTGTAGCCAGCTGCCTCTTCCAGAGGAGAGGGTCACAGTGGGGTCTATGGGTGGAGGTAGAGCCCTCTCCCAGCAGGGAGACCTAGGAGTCAGGGGGTGCAGACCAACACCGCCTACCTGCCGGGTGCTTTCTTTCAGAAGTAGACTCAGTCCTCTGACCTCCTTTTCTTTCTCCCAGTGGCTAATTAGTGCTGATTGTGGGCTCCTTTTTAGCCTTTCCTTTTCTGAACTCCCAAATGGCTTCTTTTTTCCTTCCCCACGGCAGGGCTGAAGACACATTGGCAGGGCCCAATCGAAGCCCCCATCTTAGCCAGGCCCTGCACTAAGGAGAGGGTGAGAACTGTTTATCTTGAGGGTGCCCTGGGGGCTGCAGAGGCACAGAGATTGGGGTGGCCTCAACAGAAAACTGCTTCTTGACTGATCAGGCTGCTGTCCATCCGTCTGTCTTGAGTTCCTGTCCTAAGCCCAGGAATATGTGGAACAGCCAATATTCTGGTCAGCCTTTAAGATCTTCCTGCTCACCCAAGCCTTCCAGAGAGTGATGGGCTTAGAGATCCTCAGGGATATCACGCCTCCATTGGGGTGGCACCCAAACATCTCCAATTTCTAAGAGACTGAAGCCACAGTTAAATAAAGCTGCTCCAGCCAGGCAGAGAGAAGGAGGGCCACTCTGGCTGCAGCCAGGCATGGCTACCACATACAAAGAAGCACAGATCAATGGAAAGGGCAGGCAGGTCAGGAAGATGTGGTTCAGGAGCTCTGAGCAGAAGCTGAGACAGAGACAAGGGCATGAGGGCAGAGGAGGCATCAGGAAGTCTTCCTGGCAGAGGAGGGTCACTAGACAAGTCAGGCCTGGTCACCGTTGCTCAGTGGTTGAGTGTCGACCTATGAACCAGGAGGTCACAGTTCAATTCCCAGTCAGGTCCCATACCTAGGTTGTGGGCTCAATCCCCAGTGTGGGCTATGCAGGAAGCAGCCTATCAATGATTCTCTCTCATCATGGATAGTTCTAACTCTCCCTTCCTCTCTGAAATCAATAAAAATATATTTTGGGAAAAAAATAAAAGGAAATCTGGTGTCAAAAATTCGGGAAGTGAACTGGAGGTGGACTCACCAACCATCTTGAGCTCCAGTGCCCGCGCTGTGGTTACTGCTCCATTCCAGTAGGTGCCGGGGCAGTGGTGCTGGAACTACTCAGGTCAAGGTGTCTTCCAGGCCCCACTCCAGCAGGCAGGAGGCTGCCACATGTTCTCATCACGCCTCCTCACCTGGAGCCAGAGCCTGCTGGCTCCTCTGCTAATGGCTTCCAGGTGTGTCCTTGGGCCCATGGGGGAGACACCCTGAAGGACACACCCCTTTCTACCCAAGTCCCACCTCTGGTCACCTTCAGCCACAGAACTTGGGCTGGCCTGATGCCTCCTTGTGAGATTGAGCATGTCCGTGCCTGAGGGTCTCCATAACTGTGGGCCTAATTTCTTTCTGGATAACTCTTCACGTGTGTCCTTATAACCATGCACCTCTATTTCTGAGGCTATGAGTCCATGTGTTTTTCTGTATATTTCACAGCAAAGCTTTCCTTGACTGTAACAGCAAATTCCATCAGTGTTTATTGTCCCATAAAAGGAAGTTCAATGTCGCCCTTCCTGCTCCACCTCCCTCAGGCCCTAAGTTTTTATTCCATAGTTATTCCCAGCCTAAATAGAGAGAACCTGATTTATGCTCTGCTGGGGGTGACTTGGATTCAAGATGATGAGAGGCTCATGGCTGGTGAACTGCAGAAGAGCAGTGGTGCCACAAATCACACCCCTGAAGCTTGGAGCAGGCCTCCGGCTCCAGACACCTGTTGTCACTGGGTCCATCTTCTGGAATTCTCCTGATCCAGGCTGATGCCTGAATAAGTCTGTGCTCCTGGACCAGAGTTTATTCTGACCACCAGTCTTATCATCATCACCCTCACCATAACCTCCTGCTTCTTCTTCATCGCCATTACCATTATCACCCCCTCTACCAACATCACCACCACCTCCATTCCCATCACTGTCACTATCAGCACCACAACTAATACACCACAGTAACTGTCACCATCAACACCACTGTTCCAATACTAATGTCAGAGATTCCTAGTTACTTCTCAATAGCTATTTCTCCTTCTTCCTCAGCAATAATGACCACAACTTTTTGCTAGGTACATGGACTCCCAATTAATAGACTATATTCCCAGCCCTTTGAAACTAGTTACTTGTGGCCATGTACGTGAAAGTGTTGAATGAAATTAAGGGGAGGACCCATAAAGGGAAGGGGCGCCCTTATTTATCCTTTGCCTTCATCTGCTACCTCATGTGATGGTTGGTGCTCTGGCAGCCATTTTTCACCACAAGAATGAGGACTGCACACTAAGAAAGGCAGAATGGTTTCCATGGCTGTGGAGAAATCATTCAGGCTCTGGATTGCTACATGTGGACTTCTTTATGAGAAAAAAAGTGAACTTCTATTTCTATATCATTTAAGATATTGTTGTTTGGGACATTCTGATGCAGACAGCTGAATCTAAACTTGATTAATATACAACACCACATATTAGTTTGCTCTTAAATAGTCCAGGTCAATGATCTGGAGATGGGGGAGGGGAAGATGGCATATACAGGAGGGGGAGAGAAAAAGATAGGAAGGAAGGGATCGGAAGAGAGGAAGAGAAGGAAGAAGGGAGGGAGGGAGAAAATAGAGATTGAATTCTAGGACACAGGAATGCAGCTCTTCTGAGTCAGACAGTGGCCAGGAGGATAAACACTTTCAGCACCATGGATAGATCATAGGACTCAGCAGTGAAGGGACAGGGCAGGAAAAAGTGAGAAGAGTTTTTCTGTGGTGGTGGTTGTTTTCCTCAAGATATTTTCATTAACCCCCACTCAGTACCAGGCGCTGTGCCAGGGACTGGGATAAATACCAAGACAAATTTCCACCAGATCTACATTTATGTCCCAAGACCAGAGCAAGCAGATCAACACAGGAAAGCTTCCTAAAGCAGAAGGGACTGAGAAACCAGCTGGCAGGTGGAACAAGAAGACTGTGTGACAGAATACACAGAACTCTGACAAATAAGAGACCCTGTGGGTGGCGGGAGGGCTCCAGGTTAGAAGGGGATGCGTGAGCCAATTGGTCTGTGAATTAAAGGAGAGTAGCACCAGGTGGGGGTTAAAGAAATGAGTTCTCAGGCCCCTTCTATTCCTCAGACACTTTATCAAATTTTCAGTTTCTGGCCCTAGCTGGTGTGGCTCAATTGGTTGGGTGCCCTCCCATGCAGGGGAGTTGTCAGTTCCATTCCCAGGGACAGCACATGCTTGGGTTGGAGGCTTAATCCTCAGTAGCGGGGCTGAGGGCATGCAGAAAGCAACCGATGTTATGCTCTCACATCAATGTTTCTCTCTCTCCCCCTCCTTTCCTCTCTAAAAAAAAAAAAACTGTTAGCAGTAAAACACTGTTAAAAGAATATTTTCTTTTAAATTTCAGTTTCTGATCCTCAGAATCTATGATACTATATGATTATATGGAAGCTATGACTAAGATTCTACAATTCTAATTCTACGGCTCTGACTCGGTTATCTACTACTGCTATGTAACAATTTCCTCCCTCCTCCCAGAACTTAATAGCTTAAAACAGCAACCATTTTATTTGTTCACAATTCTGAGTCAGCACTTTGGGCTTGTGTCAGCTGGGTAGTCCTTGTTGTATCTGGGGTCACTCAGACAGCTGGAGTCAGCTGGAAGATCATCTGGGAGTGGTGGGTCTGGAGGGCTGTGGCTGGGATGGCTCGTTTCTGGTCTCTTCCTCTGAGAGGCCTGCTTGGGTTTGTGCACGTGGAGATCTCAGGGGAGCACAAAGAGGGGAGTCCCATTTCACAAGCAGTTTTTAGCCCTCTGCTTGCATCACACTGGCTGATGTCTCAATAGCCAAAGGAATTGATATGGCCAAATCAAAGTCAGTGTGGAAAGGGACAGAATGAGACTATGGAAATAGGCAGGACTCACTGGGGAATATTCGTATAACAACCAACTGCAGGCTCTCAGTATTTCATTCACCACCATTCATATTACCAGCACCGTAAGAGTCTTATGTTCTGACTCAAACAGACCATGGTTCTATGACTCTCCCAGTTTGTGGTTCTTAGAATTCAATGTTTGGATTCCAAGATTCTGTAATTCTAGAAGTAGAAGGCTTGGTACAGCTATGGAGGATCGTGAGGACCCAAGAGGATGCAAGGGAAGTCAAACACACTGAGGTCACTCCCAGAGCTAAGCAAGAACCCACCTGCTTCTCCCATTTCCATCCCTTAGCCCCCGACTTCCTGCCTAGAGAAGAGCAGTGACATGAGCACCAAGTTGGAAATCAAAAAATGTGCATCATTAATGTGGTGTGACCCCAAGTATTGCCCTTAACCTCCTAGTGTTCTCATATAGCCAACAGATATCAATCTAAGCCACAGAAATATCAATCCTGTCTTCCAAGTGACACAGAACAGGGTGGAGCCAGGGGAACTGGGCCTGCTAACTTCCATTATCAGGAGCCTGACTCTGGTGCAGCTTAAGAAGAGGGTTTTGCTCCCACCTTGTCAAACTGCATCTATAGCTTCGAGACCCTGAGTTTTAAGAAAATTAAGATTTAAATAGGTTATTGCCCTTGGTCTGTCCTGACCTCTACCTTCAAAAGAAAGAAAGGAGGGGAGAGGAAGGCAAGAGAAGAGAGAAAGAATCCAACTCTGCTCCTTTCCCTTCCCCCACCCACTCCTGCTCCAGCTGAATCTACACTGGAATCCTGGGGCCAGTACCTGCCTGGCCTTGAGTCTTCCCTGCCTCTTAGCTTCCCCAAGAAGAGGAGTGTGGAAGTAAAGAGTAGCTCTACGAAAAATCTAGACCAGAGCGATTCATGAAATCTTACAGCCCCAGGGACACAGTGGCCACCCTGAAACACCAGTGAGGAAGCAGGTCCAGAAAGAGACAGGGACCTGCTCCCAGTGGCACAGCCAGCCAGCCTGCAGCAGACCGAGAGCAAAAGCCAGCTGGAGTCACCGCCCTCTTCTAAACTTCTGCTTCCAATTCTAAACCAGGGATAACCAATCCAGCCTGGGCGCCACGTAGAAACTGGGAGTTTCAATCTATGCAGTAAAACACTGTGAAACGGTAGTAAGAAATATGGTTTTTCCCCATGGCTTAGAGTCTGGGGGTGGTGGTAGGAGTGGGTTGACATGGAGGCGGGAGCACTTATGACTTTCAGAGGACTCGCCAGCTCATTTACTCCAGCCTTTCCCCAGAGGCCCAGGCCACAAAGCGGAGGAGAGTATAAAATATCAGAGAGTTATTTAATAGCCAGTTGTCTGCCCCTCACAAGCAGTGTGGCCTCTGCTGACTCAGTGGAGAAAATGAACCTTGGGCCTATGGATTTTCCTGTGTCTCACAGCTGTGGGGGAAGGAGGAGTGAGAAATGGGAACAGCAGAGCCTGTGGTGGTGTTTTCCCCTCTTGCCAGTGCAGAGGCTACACAGAGGAAAGAACCTGGGGCCTCCCCAGCTGTGACCTAATGACTGAGCTCCATCATGTCAGCTCTGCCGGCTGCTCCTCCACTTGCCTCAGTGGAAGGGGAAGCAGAGGGACAGGGAGGCCACCAGGATAAAGGGGCCTGACAAGCTGCTACAGCATCAGACTTAAGAGAACCCCCAGACCATCCTACCACCATTCTAGTTGGGGTGGAAACTTCAAGGTCACACATTGAGAAGGTGGGGGCACTGGGAAAATCATGGTGTTACTTCCTCCTCCATGATCCTCATCCCTAAAAAGGGCAAAGGGCAGAGGACTCAACAACCTTCCAGACCCACCTCTTTCTCTCTCTCCCCAACCCCTCTCTCTCTCACACACACACACACACACACACTCACCCCTTCTCTGCAGATAAGGAAACTTAGATCTCAGACGGTACACTTGTCACAGGCCCCTTGAATGGACAAAATAGAGCGGGAGGTGATGGGAAGGGCTACCTGCTGGGTAACCTCAGGGAAGTTGCCAGAACTCTCTAGGCTTCCTACCAAGGAAGTGGAGTTTATAGAGGGCAGGCCTTTGTGGGGTGAACAGGACCCCAGTGGAGGAGCTAGAATAGGGGAGGGAGAGTCAGAGACGGACTCTGGGGCCTGGTGGGATAATAAATTCAAGAACTGGAATCTAGAGTGGCTGACATGGGAGATTCTCAACCCAGCACAGGGCAGACTATCATTGCTTGGGTGGGGCCAGAGCTCTTTGTCCACTGGCTCCCCTGGGATCTGGCCCAGTCACACTCCCCAGGGAAAGCCTGGGATGGGGAGAGCTGCAGCAAAGGAGGAGCAGGAAACCTGAGCTCCTGTCAGACTCCTGTCCAGTCAGCTGTGCAACCTTAGGGAAAAGCACTTAACCTTTCTGGGCTGGTGATTCCTGGTGTGAAGGGTAGATGGGGGATCCTCACCTCGCCTGCCTCACAGAATGATCAAGCCAGAGATTTTTAAGTTTTTATTTCATTCAATAATGTTCCCTAGTGCCTTCTCCATGCTGATCTTCAACATGTGTGCTGACAATACAGGGAATCAGACCCGTCTTGAGCCCCAGCTGCTGACAATTAGGAGGGTCAGGGGTGCTCTAGCCCTCTGACTATGAAGTGAAATTCAAAGGAGAGAAGAAAGCCACGAAGGCTTCCTGGAGGGGGCAGAACTCAAGCTGAGCCCTGAGGCGCAGTGGACTGGAGAAACAGAGTGAAGGGGAGACAGCACTCCAGGTGGGACAAGCAGTCTGGGCAAAGATACTTCCCAGACACACAGCCCCGAATGCAACTGGACACACATGTACTGAATACCTACTAGATGCTGAACACTATTGTGAGCCCGCAGATGGACAGGGCTCTTCCTCCAGAGGACACACTTGGCTCCAAGTGGCTCACAGACTTGGCTCTAGGGGGAACCATGACAGAGAAGGGGACACATGCACAGAGGGGAGGAGGGGGCAGATAGAGGCAACTGACCCTTTTTGTTATCTGCCATGAATTTGCTGTGTTGGGAAGGGAGAAAAACAGAACAAGGCAAATGACATGGGAGCTGATTAGTCTCAGAAAGGGGCAATGCCGCATGTAGAGCCATATGCTGAAAGCGTGGCAGAGTGGGTGCTAGGCCCCCACACCTTAGATGATATGGCTTTTGTTATAAAGCACTTTCCATTCACTTTATCACAATAGCTTTGAGAAGACCAGAAAGGCTAGGAGTTCAAAAGCCCACCTACTTTCCAGAAGTAGAAGCTGACAGCCCCAGAGGTAGAGAGAGCTCCAAGGTCTCACCAGACCCAGCCCAGCATCTGTTCCCGGCCTCAGCTCCCTGGGGTCAGGATGAGATTTCCCTGTGGCACTGGACCCTCTCAGATGCAGCCAGTACCTTGGACAAAGCCCTGGGCAAGGACCTGGGGCCAGGTTTCCAGGCAAAGCCCTGACAACCACTGGCCTTGGGGCAAGTCCCTGGCCCCCTGACCTCAGTTTCCCCATTTATAAAACACAACCATTGCCTTGTGCTCTGATACCTAATGGTTCTAGGTTCTCTTTGGGTCTCCTTTCCACAATTGAGGTGTTTAGCAATCAAGGCTGCCTACTGCCCTGCGGCCCTTTCATGGGGGTGGGAGGATGGGGGGAAACATCAGCCAGCCAGGAACCAATCGCCGTGGGGGATCTGGGGAAGGGGCTCTTACCTTGGCAGTTGCTTAGAGGCTGGAAGCAAAAGGGGCTCTAAGCAGCAGGACGGGCAGAAGACTTTTTCTTTCATTCATTTATTCATTCATTCATTCATTCATTTACTCAGTCATCCACAAACATTTACTATACACTACACGCAGGGGTCCTCAACTTTTTAAACATGGGGCCAGTTCACTGTCCCTCAGACCATTGGAGGGCCGGACTATAGTTTAAAAAAAAAAAACTATGAACAAATTCCTATGCACACTGCACATATCTTATTTTGAAGTAAAAAAACAAGGCGGCAGAAACACGTGGCGGGCCGGATAAACGTCCTCGGCCGTAGTTTGAGGACCCCTGCAGTGACTACAGTCTTGTGCTAGTCCTTGTGATAGAAACACAATAGTGAAGAAAAGCCAGTGCCCCCTCTGGGGGAGATGACAGAGTTGGAGCTTGGAGCTGACTTGAGCCAGGACTGGAGAGAGTACAAGAAGTCAGGATGGCAGCTATCTGAGCACTTATGCTTGTGAGAAAAGACACCACAGCGGGTTACCTCCACAGACCAAGGGCGTGGTGGAGGGCAGGACTGGGCTGAGGGTGTGTTGGCCAATCTCTGGATCCATGTGCTTGTAAGCATGGGTCTGTAAGCTTGCCGCTCCCAAAACACACCCAGGAACCTGCAAGGAAGGGCCCAGAAGTATGAATGTTCAACTATAAATGTGCTTTTGAATGCATTCAAGTCTATGTTCATATGTGCACATGTATGAATGAGCCCTCATGTACTTGCATGAGGCACATCTGAGCCTGCACAAGTTTATACAAGCCTTCCTATGCATGTGTATGCACACTCAAGTGAGCATGAGTCTGTGTGTACGCACATGTGGACAACCTCACATGCACATATGTACAGACATATCCAATCGTGCATGTGCAAGTTACTGTTCTCATGTGCCAATACCTGGCAGAGGGAAGGGGGAGGGAAAAGCCAGTTCCCTGACTCCCCCCAGCATCAACAGCCCTTGTCCACAACAGTGGTCCTGGCCGGAGACTCAAGCCACCGCAGGGTCTGCCTCTTTTCCTTGAGTGGTATTGATCTGTTAAAAATAACCTCAGGGAAGGAGTCAACCCAGCAACCGTCCTTAATTCAGGAGAAAGAGACTGCCTGATTCTTAGGTGGGGGAAGCCTCTATCCCAACCAGCTCTGCTGATACCAGAATGGACTGCGGGATCGAGTGTCAGCCTCTCCAGCCTGAATAATTCATGCCAAGGCCAGGAGTGCTCCCTCCTCAGAAGCCTGTTTCTTTCAATCAGGTCTGGAACGTCCCAGTTCTACCAAAAAAATAAAACTAAAAAATTCCCCGAACAAAACAAACCCATCAACAGCTCAACCCTGGCCCCCTCTGAAACCCCCCCTCCCCCCATTCCCTGCTGTAAAATCTGCTCCTGTTCTCCCAACCACTGGAGCCTCAGACCTCCCACACGTTCATCATTCACACAAGGTATATCCTGGAGGCAGTTCACAGTGTCCAACAACCCCAGGGTCCTGCTACCCAGTGGAACAGTTTAGTGGGTGCCTGCCTGGATGCTCAAGCAGGGGGACAGCAAAGAGCTGAATCACCACCACACCCACTGACCCTAAGGCCTGGGACAGTGCTTTGCTGAGGAGTCCAGCCCGGGGGGAGGAAAACCACATGAAAGAACTCCAGGCACAGCAGCCAGTGACTTGGGGGCCGGGAGGAGCTAAGGGGGTGTCGTTGACATTCAGAGGTGGGGTGTGATGGGGTCCAGAAAACGCTAATCCCAGGGACTTTCAGTGGTGGTGACCCAGCCAGGCCTAATGTAACCAGGGTCGCAGCGGAGGAAGCCGTAGGCTGGGGATTTTCCAGTCTTTGGGGGCTCAACCTTCTCCTAGACTAGGAAGAGTAACTTTCTCAGCCCACCCCTCATCCCTTCCTGCGCTGCGAATTCTCGCTCCCTGGTCAGACCCACCTGCCTGCTCTCCTAGGTCCAGCCCAGCCCCGCACGTGCTGCAGAGGGAAGAGGAAGGATCCAGCTTAAACATGGGAAGTGAGGTAGACGAGGAGGCTGCGAGTGAGAACCTGGGAGAGCCAAACTTCTCGGCAGATCCGGAACCCGAGAGGGGGGACGAGAAGGCACAGCAGTGGAAAGCCCAGATTCTCTGGAGGGAGCCTCCCACCCCGCCTCTCGGCGAGCAGGGCGCGGAGACTCCGCTGGGGGCGGAGGAGGAGGAGGACGGGAGGCGGGGAGGGGGGAGGCAAACCCTGCCCACTCGGCTCCGAGCCGGAACGGCCGCGGAAGCCGGAGGCCAGCGCGCAGGGCGAGGAGGGCACCGGGGGCGGGGGGCCTCCGCTCCCCGCCGGACCCCTCGCGCCCCAGCCCGGAAAGTGAAGGTTCCTGGGATTTTAGAGCCAACGGACGGAACAACCGCGACTGCCAGCCTCTCCAGGTCAAGGACTTGCTCCGCCCGCCCCCCTACCCGCCCCCCCCAAAGCGCTCAGAACTCACTGGTGAGCGCCGGTGGCCCAGGCGCTGGATGCGGGGGCCGCCGCGATGGCCCCGCGCTCGGGACAGCCGGAGCCGAGGGGGCCGCTGCTCCCCGGGCTGCTGCTCGTGGCGGCGGCGCTGAGCCAGCCCGCGGCGCCCTGCCCCTTCCAGTGCTACTGCTTCGGCAGCCCCCGGCTGCTGCTGCGCTGCGCGTCGGGCGCCGAGCTCCGGCAGCCGCCCCGGGACGTGCCGCCCGACGCGCGCAACCTCACCATCGTGGGCGCCAACCTGACGGTGCTGCGCGCGGCCGCCTTCGCCGGCGAGGACGCGGAGGGGGCGGCGGGGGCGGCGGGCGGCGTGCGCCTCCCGTTCCTGACCGCGCTGCGCCTCACGCACAACAACATCGAGGTGGTGGAGGACGGCGCCTTCGACGGGCTGCCCAGTCTGGCGGCGCTCGACCTGAGCCACAACCCGCTGCGCGCCCTGGGCGCCGGCGCCTTCCGCGGGCTGCGGGCGCTCAGCTCGCTGCAGCTCAACCACGCGCTGGTGCGGGGCGGCCCCGCGCTGCTGGCTGCGCTCAACGCCGCGCTCGCCCCGCTGGACGAGCTGCGCCTCCTGGGCCTGGCGGGCAACGCGCTCAGCCGCCTGCCGCCGGCCGTGCTGCTCCTGCCGCGCCTCGAGCAGCTGGACGCGCGACTCAACGCGCTGGCCGGCCTGGGCCCCGACGACCTGCGCGCTCTCGAGCGCGATGGCGGCCTGCCCGCGCCGCGCTTGCTGCTGGCCGACAACCCCCTGCGCTGCGGCTGCGCCGCGCGCCCCCTGCTGGCCTGGCTGCAGAACGCCACGGAGCGCGTCCCCGACGCGCGGCGCCTGCGGTGCGCCTCTCCGAGGCACCTGCAAGACCGGCCTTTCCTGGACCTGGACGAGGCGCGGCTGCGCTGCGCTGACCGCGACGCCGAGGATGTAGAGCTCACCGGCCCGGAGCTGGAAGCTTCCTATGTCTTCTTCGGGCTGGTGCTGGCGCTCATCGGCCTCATCTTCCTAATGGTGCTCTACCTAAACCGCCGGGGCATCCAGCGCTGGATGCGCAACTTGCGCGAGGCCTGCCGCGACCAGATGGAGGGCTACCACTACCGCTACGAACAGGACGCTGACCCGCGCCGCCTCCCCGCTCCCGCCGCCCCCGCCGGCTCCCGAGCCACTTCCCCGAGCTCGGGCCTCTGAGCTTCACTCGTTGGGGGCGCCCCTGCCAACTGATGACTTTACTGGGGCCACCTGGCCTGAAGGAGGGGTGAGACACTCGCGGGCTTGAGGCTTTTGAGACCTGTCCCTGACCTGCCTGTAACCTTTGGATTCTGGCATCACCGCCCCCTTCCCTCCCACACACACATGGAAACCCCAAACTGTACCCTTCTTCCCAGCCTCTGCGAGCTCTTCCCATCAAAGACCCAGAGAGGCCCCTTCTGATTCCTGAAGCCCTGCCCACTCATTCCAGGCTCCAGACCCATACACCGCCCTCCCCCTTTTAAGACGCATCCAGACACCTTCTCCTAAAGTCCCAAAGCCCTGAGATTGCTTCCACCACCCTCGTCTTTGAGCCCTGACCTTTCCGTGGGAAACATCACCCTGGACTTCAAGGACCCCCATCTCCAGCTTGGAGCCCTCAGAGCTGGGGTCCTCATACCCCATTCTGGTCTCAGAAACGGAGCACTCTCACCAAAAGGTTTGGGTGGACTTGAAGCCTTTTTTCTCATACCAGAGCTCTGAGCTCTCCATCCTGCGTAGAGACCCATGTCTTCGGGCTCTGCGGGATGGGCCCCCTCCCCCGATCAGAGGCTGTATTTCATACCACCCACCACCTCAGCTCTGGCTCAAGGCCCCCATTCCTTGGGACTTGGGGCTCAGCTCCGTTGGTCCCTCCCATCCCAGGGAGGGGCACACCCTGTTATAGCCTTAGTGTGGAGCTGATCTCCAGCCTTTCCCACCAGAGCTCTGCCCAATCTCAGACTCAGCTCTTTACCTTGATCTGAGTTTCATCCCCCTGCCCAAGTCTTAGGCTCTCAATTCCCCCCACACCCATAGCTAGCACTCAGTACCGACTTCTGCCACTCACTAGGCCAGCGTCCAATGAGGAACGCATCCCTGGCATGTGCCCACTGGACACACCCTAAAACGGGCTCTCTGGCACTGCAAGACAGGAGCAGGTGCCCAACCATGTTAGCAGATCCCCATGGAGAAAGGAGGGTCCTGGGGCTGTGAAGTCCGGCCTCAGAACCAGGGTCACCCACCCGCCATGGCCTCCGAGAGGGGTCAGGACAGGGGCTCTGAAGGGCTGGGAGCTGCTGCCCATATGCTCTTTCCCATCCATCCTGCTCTTCTCCACGAAGGATTCCTTGCTGCCATGCACCATCCCCCATCCCTTCTGGAAGAGGAAGGGAGGTCTCACCTCCCGTCTCAGACACAAGCCCTCCTGTTCATGGTCAGAGCCTCGGCGCCCTGCCTTCTGCATGATCCCAAAGCACAATCGGTGAGTGGGGAGGGGGCTGCCTCTCCCTGACTCCCACCCCCTTGGTCAGGCAGAATGGCCTGTGCTGCTGCTGCACACAGGAAGTCACGCCCCTTCGGCATCCTGGCCTGAGGCCTGCCTTCCCGCCCCACCCAAGAAATCTGGAAGTCCCTTGGGCAGTTTTCTATAAAGTCTGCGATAACCTCTGATACTCTGCTTTTGTAAGTGGTGGCATATCATTCGGGCTGACCTGGGGGCACTTGGAGGGCATCTTGGACCTCTCTAAGGTGCAGTGACCTTTGGCTTCTCCTGGGCTGTGGGGAAAGAAATGGGATCCGACTGCACTTAGCAGGGTTGAAGCTAGGCACATAGCCTTCCCACGGGATGGCATTGCTCTCCAAACCAATCTGCTTGTCATCCTCGGAGATGGGGTCATACACAGCCAGGATGGGGCCCTATGCTTCCTCTACTTCCTCTTACCCTTTCACTCATCACAGCAGTGGGGTGGGGTTGTGGGGGAGATACAGTTGGACTGACAAATGCTGGCATCAGATGAGGCTACCAGGGAGGAAATGCAGCCACAGAGAACTGAGGCAGTTGATTCAGACAGGAAAGAGGATGGATCATTGTTCGCTGCTTTTCAGTCACCCCCTCTTGACGAGTCACCTGCTTCTCCCTTAGAGCCCTGTCGTGCCACAATCTCCTGGTAGAAAGGTGAGAGCTGCTCCTTGGTATGCAAGGGGCCGCGAGGAGAAGCAGCCTAGAGGTGGGGGTGGATGAGATGACCCCTGAGGTATGTGGAGCAAGGAGGCAGGTGGCTTCTGGGCCAGTAGGGTCAGGCCAGGAGGCTTAACTCCGGCCTCATGGTGCCCGTGCTGGTTGTTTCACATTTAGGAGCTCGGAGCCCTAGAACCATATGGTAGAAGTCCAGTACGCTGGCATTCCAGAACATTAGGGCCACATCATCCTAGAAATGGTGCCTTCTAAACATTGAAAAGGACCTCCAAGGTAAGGTAGGAGCCATCTCCTGAGCCATCTCACCAAGGAACACCCTCTCTTCATAAGGTGCTCACTCTCTTCCTGGGAGCGTCCCTTTCATTGCCAGAGGAATCTGCCTGGGACTCCCCACAGTCCAGTCGCAGCCTTGCCTTGGGGCAGGAGCGCAGCTCACCCTAGATTAGCTCTTTACAGAGTTGGAGACAGTGTGTGAGCCCTTCTCTTCTCTCAGCAAATCCACTACCCCCGTCATTCTGCGTGAGAAGGGATTAAATTCCCCGGAAGCATTCCCATCTGTCAATGGCCTTCAGAGGATGCTCTGCCAATCCTCCAGGACAAAGAAGTAGTGGTGTCTCTCACCTGGTTCAAGAACTGTCTTTAACAGGTCACCTCCCCAGTTCCACAGATGTGCCCTCTGCTAATGTAGCCAAAATCTGCAGTGAGTCCTGACAAATAAAATATGCTATTAGCTGTGGGTTCGTTGTCAGCAAGCATCTTGGAGAGTTTCATGTGAGAGCTTCTGCTAAGCTAAGCATCAAATCGATAGTTGTCAAAAATCAGCTGATTGAGTGCCAGTCGATATTTAACCTTCGTGCCCATTAAATGCTATCTCTAGGGTGCCACCCTGCTTGTGGTCTGTTAGTGGCCTTTGGTCTTAGGAGACTACCAACAGGTCCCCAGGGGCCCCAGCCCTGCCTCCTCTGCAAATCCAGCCAGGCACTCAGCCTCTACCAGTCCAGACAAGCTAAGGACCCTGGGGAGGAATCGTAGTTAATCAAGGTTTAGAGGAAAGAAATCCCAGGACACTGAAAGCTGAGTAAGAACCCCTGACTCAACCCGTGGAGACTTCTTCTAGGAAATCGCATTTGAATGGGGCCCAAAAGGATGAGTAGGAGTTTGCGGAACCGAGAAGGTGCAGAAGTTGCAGCTTGTGCAAAGGCCTGCAGGCAGGAAGATGTTGTTAGTTTGAGAATCGGGAGACCCTTCGTGGCTGGAGGGTGTATGTGGGTAAGTGGCATCTGCGTTTCCCACACTCTCCACTGCGCGGTATAGTAGAGGGACTTGCATCTTTCAAAAAGGCAAGGAAGTGGAGTCGGGTGACATGTAGGACAGGAGACCTCCATGGTGCCTCTTACTGGTTCCTTCGGCCCTTCCTTTTTGTGGCAGACCTCATGCAGGCACTGGAGGCATCAAGAGGAATCGGAACTAAGCAGGGCGTACAGGAGGCAGAGGGGCAAGGGGATAAGGAGCTCAGAAGATGCCTTATAGGGAAAGGTGAGATGGAGGGATCTGTCCTGCCCTGCCACCCTGATGCCACCCTCCTGCTTCAGACCCTCTCTCGTCAGTGCCAGGGCCCCCTCTGAATGGCAGCCTCCCCCTCTAGTCACATGCTGGGGATGCTGCTGGGGATGTGAGGTGGGCAGGAGACGGCAGGGGAAGATCCGTCCAGGATGTCCCCTGAGAGAGCAGATGCGGTAGAGAGCAGGGGAGGGAGAGGAAAGGTGTGAGCTGTGGGAATGTGACAGACATAAATCAGCTCTGCACTGTGAGGAACATGTCAGACTCCCCAGCGTCCTGTGACCCTGTAAACAATGTGACATTTCCTTTCAAAAACACAGGGAGCCGTCTCCTTGAGGGGTTCATTCCTGGGACCCCATTCCTCTCCATGCCCCTTAGGTCTGGGGTGGGAACCAGCAAGGGCCCAGCTAGAGTCCAGAGGATGGGGTTTCAGTCTGAAACCTGTCCCTTGGTACTTAATCAGAAATACCTCTTGAGATCTTGCTGTGCGCTGGGTGCTGGGGATTCAGCAGTGAACACAGCAGAGCCGGCTCCTGTCATCCTGGGCCAGTCCAGCTCTGACCTTGGACATCCCTGCCCGTGTCTGGCTCCGTGTTCCTTCTGTCCCGGCTGGGGCAGGGCTTGTGCCCTGCAGAAGCACTGCCTGCTCTCACTGGAGTCCATCTCCCTCTTCATTAAGTCTCTGCCTGGCAGACTCATGGCCCTAATTTATGGGTATGGCCTTTTCCAGACTGGGAGTAGTGACGGGGGCAGTTAATATTCCCGGGTAATGCACTTGGCTCCTTCAGAATCCTCTCCTCCACCCCTGCCTCCTCCCTCACTGCCCGACCTTCTTCTCTCAGTGATGCCTCAGGCCATCTACTCAGGGCTGACCAGTCCCACACAGACCACCTCAACCGACTGTCATTGTGCTGGTAGGGAAACTGAGGCCCAGAAAGCCCAGCAGCCCTTCTCCAGGTCACACAGGACATCAGGAGCAAAGCAGAGCCGGAGCTCAAGATGGTCCCTGGGGGCATCCCTGCCCTGCTCTGGGTCTGACTATCTGGCCCAGGGCTGCCTCACCTCCTAACTGTGTGTCTACACCCCTGTGGTCATTGCCTCCTGCAGCCAGACCAAGGCTATAGTGGCCTGGAGATGGGAAAAGGAAGCAAACAAGGAAGGGGTGGGGGGGACTCCTCAGCCTCCATCGGCAGCTACCAGTAGGCCTCACAAACCCAGCCTCCTGCAGGCAGACACCCTGCTGGGGGACCCTTCTTCATGGAAGGGCACCTCCACCTCTCCCTGAGAGGAGAAAGGGGTTTGCTCTGGACCCCCAGTCTCTGAGGTCCCAGGCATGAGACTCATTCTTCCTGAGCCTCTTGTCTCACTGAGTAGCGGCTGAGGTGGGCCAAAGCCTGCTCCTGCCCTCAGTAAAGATGGGGGTCACTGTGATAATGGAAGCACAGCAGGGGTCCCTAACTAAGGTACCCATCCACACCAGGAAACTTGGAGGGTGGAAGGGGTCACTATTCATAATTACATGAGGACAAGGATAAGCTAGGACTGTGCCAGGTTGGTGGGCCCTGGATTCCAGTGACTTTTTAAAAGACCTGGAGGAGAAAAGAAAAAGTGTCAGGCTAGCTAGTCTGCCAGCACTATAGCTAACACACTCCCTGCCCTCCCCCCGTCCTCCACTCACACTGAACAGCATCTTTTAAAAAATATATTTTTACTGATTTAAGAGAGGAAGGGAGAGGGAGAGAGATGTAGAAACATCAGTGATGAAAGAGTCATTCATCGGCTGCCTCCTACCCGCCCCACACTGGGGATCAAGCCTGCAACCTGGGCATGTGCCCTGGCCGGGAATTGAACCCTGACTTCCTGGTTCCTGGGTCTGGGTCGACACTCAACCACAGAGCCACGCAACCAGGCCAACAGCATATTTTTTTAAAATATAGTTTTATTGATTTTGAGAGAGAGAGAGAAAGGGAATGGGAAAGAGAAACAGTGCAAGAGCGAAACATCCATCAGCTGCCTCCTGCGTACCCCCCTCCGCCCCTGCTGGGGATCGAGTCTGCAACCCGGGCATGTGTCCTGACTAGGAATCAAACCAACAATCTTTTGGTGTCCGAGATGACGCCCAGCCAACTGAGCCACACCGACCAGGGCCACTACACAGCATCTTAAACACTATCCTCCAGCTGCACCAAACTGCTCCGGTTTCAGCAACGGAGCCAGGTACCCCAAGCCCCACGCTTTTGCTTACACAGTACTCTGCCCGCGATGCCTTCCTCCCGCCCAGAGCATCAGGGCAGCTCAGGAGTCCCCTCTGCTTTCCTTACCTCACTATCTTGCTCCTGCCACTGTACTGCCAACCCACCCTTTACTCGTCCTCATTGGTTTTCTGGCCCATTGTCCACACCAGACCAGACGCTCCTCCCAGGGGCCCGGTTCCCTCCCTTTCATGTCCCCGGTCCTGGCTCACAGGATTTGTGAGCACTGTCCCTGCCCCACAGACATCCACAGCACAGGGGAGCATCATGCAGGGCTTGTGGCCTCCTGCTGCTGCGTATCAGATGCTCATTCCCTTTGACTCCCACAATCTCCCCCTCACTAAACTGAGGTTTCAGTTACATAAGATGCCTGCACGGCCAGCTCCTTGTTGCTGCTGCTCAATCGAGTGAGAAAACAGGAAAAAAAAATGCAGCTCTGGAATATGTAATCATGCAAAACACAATTTATCCTTAGCCTTCTTGACTTTGACTTTTTAATACAATTATAGCTTTCTGGCTCCTCCATTTGGAATACTCGTCCAGAGTCCTGTCTGATCAACTTGCGCCGCTGGCTCAGCCTGGGTTTCTGGCCGCCAGGGCACTGCAGCGACATCTGTTGGCCAAGCGGTGTAGAAGCCGAACCAATTTTAACTTTTCTTTGCGTACATGCGCCATCTGCTGGTTAAGGTGGGGAAGTTCCTTCTTTCGTGCCGTCACAATCCGTTCAACAAGTATTTTAAACGCTTATGTGCCAAGCACGGGGCTAGGAAGAAATTGAGGACACAGTATTGAAGAAAAATGACAATAAAATAACAATAGTAATAAATAACACAGACATGCTTACTATGTACCAGGAATTGTTCTAGGCACTTAAGACACATTAACCCATTTTAGCCCGATGACATAAAGATGAGTAATTTGTCAAGGCCCTCTAAAATAAGAGACCAAGTTAGGCGTAGAACCCAGAGCCGTGAGCTTAGATTGTAAACAAGTAAATAAACAAACAATACACTTCTTAGAAGGGAAATAAGCAGAGTGATGGAAGAGTGGTGGGTGTCCTTTGAACGGGTTAATCAGGCAGAACCCCCTGAGAAGGTGGTTCACCCTAAAGAATGGGGAGGAACCTGCTTTGTAAGGAGCCAAGAAAAGATCAATCTGGGCTGAGGGAACAGCGAATGCAGTTTCTTCTTTGAGACTGAATGGTCAAATATCGAATAGGAAGCAAGTCCTGGCCATTCTACCCCCAAATACCTCTCTAATTAGCCCTTCTTCTGCTCCCCCACCTGGTCCCAGGCTCTGCATCTCAGCTGGACTCCTGCCCCAGCTCCTCTCTGGTCCTTCTGCTTCTAGCCTCCTGCTCTAATTCATCCTCCACAATGCAGTGGAGTAGTCCTAAAAATGCATGAATCTGATCCCTTTCACTGCCTTGCTTAAAACCTGGCCCCCTGTCGTCTGGATAAAAACCAAGTCCTTTGGACTGATTATCTGTAACCACCCTCACCATGGCTGTGGTCTGGTCCTATCTCCTGCCGGCTCTTCTGGTTCCCTTCATCGCAGTTACACAAAAGTCCTAACAATTCCCCGAGGGCCCAGGTTGTCTCCCATGTGCCTTCCCTTCTACCTGGAATGTCCAGAGCCTCTCCTCACCTGCCCAACTCCCTTTCACCCTTCAGAGCTCAGTTGCAGCAATCCCTCCTCGAGGAAGCCTGCCTTCTTCCCCATCTCACCAGCCCAGCTGAAGGTGAGGACCCCTCCTCAAATGTTCTCATGGCGTGCCATGATTGATATCAGCCCATCTCCAGCATCCTTCAACAGCAACTCCAAACCTTATCCTCCTGTGAATCCATGAGCTCCCTGAAGGAAGGGATTGTCTTACTTATTTTTGTGACTTCAAGTCCCAGCCTAATCCCCAGCAAATGGTACATGCCCAGTAAATACTGTTCGCAGTTTATGAGCTATAAATTGTTTAGTTTCTTTTTTTGCTATTTTATTGAGACACATATTTGCATAGAGCAAAATCCACTCTTTTTGGCTTACAGTTGATGTGGACAATCAAGACATGGAACAGTTCCACCCTGGCCGGTGGCTTAGTTGGTTCAAGCATCACCCTTTTGATGAACAGACACTCCAACCAGATGAGCCACACCTGCCAGGGCTGTACTGGCTTTTGTAAGAATGTAACTTTTCATTTATTTTGGGGGTGGAACTACTAAGTCTTATAGTCTGTTTTCTTTTAATTTTTTGTTGAATTTATTGGGGTAATATTGGTTAATAAAATTATATTGGCTTAGGTGTACAAGTCTACAGTACAAATTTATAAGAAACTGCCAAACTATTTTCCAAAGTATCTGTACCACAGCATAGAGAATATGGTCAATAATATTGT
>PVJC01004387.1:0-64286 GCA_004026665.1 Murina feae
CAACCTGAGAAGTTGGCCATTTATGGTAAATAGGTGTCAACACCAATTTCCTGAACAATAGACACTTTTGCTTCTGAAAGGATTCCAGTGTTTCCATTCTGGTTATGTCCTGGTTCTTCGATTCTATGAGTGTGGTGGGGGAAGAGCTTTGGTTCTGGGTAGAGTTGGGGCGGGGATCAAAGTTCTTTTCTCTGGGCATGCTTTGACCACATGACTTGTGGGTTTTGTCTATTGGCTGTGAAAAGCAATTAGAATCTCCTTACACAGGATAGGATGATTTTGAGCTGGTGCTGCCATTATAGTATCAGGTATAATTCCTGGCATCACATTGTCACAAGCAAACATCTCAGCTGCATTCCACAACAAGCATTTATTAATCATGTGTCTGTGACTCCACTGAGTTGGTCCAGCAGATCTCAGCTGGGCTCCCTCTCACGTATTCAGCTCAGCTGGCGCTACTAATCCGGACTGCAGTACCGGGGGCAGTTCTACCTCCTGCTGCAGATGTGTTGGAACCACTGGGATGTTCTCTTCCACATATACGCATTCTGCAGGTACCCTGAGGAGACCAGAGGAGCTCTTTCTGTGTCAATGATACAGACACAAGTGCGTAAGCATAAATGTGGGAGATATCTTAAAGGCCTCCGTTTGAAACTGACACAATGACAATATTACTCCTGCCTTCACGTCATGGCCCAAAGCAAGTTATATGAACTGGCCCAAAGTCAAATGGCGTAGTATATTCTATCCACAATGAGGTCACAAGGAGAGTGTGAATAGAGCGCTAGCCTGGTTGCTCATTTGGGCGAAGAATTGTACCATACACCAAAATGTTGTGTGTTCAATTCCAGGTCAGGGTACATACAGAGGTTGTGGGTTTGATCTCTGGTCAGAACACATATGGGAGGCAACCGATCAATGCTTCTCTCAATGTTTCTCTTTCTCCCTTCCTCTCTCTGGAAAACCAATAGAAGCGTATCCTCAGGTGATGCTTAAAAAAAAAAAAAAAAAGAGTGTGGTTAGAGAGTCAGTCCATCTTTCAAATTGGGAGTTTATTTTTAATCGCACTTTTGGGCCCCTTGCCTGAGGTTCTGAAGCAGCCGGTTTATGGCTAAGTTTAAAAATGTGTAGGTGCTTAATGAGTTTGATGATGAGTCATCACAGAGAACCGCTTGATTAGATGCTTTCTCAGGCCACTGACAACTCCACGTCATCTGATTCTATATAATGAAGTTTCAATTTTTTTTTTAAATGTGCACTTTATTCTCAGAAAGTGATTTTATTTTGATAGTCATTCTCCGCAGCGCTCCCTCGGTATTTCAGGGCCGCAAAGGAGGCTGACCACAGCCTGAATGGAAACTCCTCTGTCCGCCCCAAACAGATCTCTGACCTACGTTATCCTCACTCACTCCTCCACCTCTTCCCAAGACTTCTGTTGGGGCCAACTCATCAGGTGCTCATGGAAGGAAGACCATGATAACCATCGGTCGGCACAGCTGGACTAAAACCAACTCATTTCACACTGCGCTGGCTGGTAATCAAACGGTGCTACATGCTTTATTAATTTGTAATTACCCTTCCCCACTCCCATTTCTTTTCTTTCACTCAGAGGTCACTTAAAAATTCTCTGATTGTGCAACACTGGGGAGTAATCCGTCTCCAAACATGTGGCACTTTCATTATGCAATTGCTAAATTCAGCATCTTGGGGGCACGTCTCATAAATATTTAATGCTGCATTTTAAGATCTATATTTGGGGAGATTTTTCTTTTCTCGTTTGAAAGAAGCTTTTAATTGTGGCATAATGGCTGGTCCCAGCACCATCAATATTCGTGGGTCAACAGTCCATTATCGAGCAGCAATGTTAGGCCTCCGCTAAGTTGCGGCTGTGGTTAGGATGCCCGGATAAGCTCTTTCAGGAAAGCTGATGTCAGCATGTCATTGCCAACCACAGAAGAATTATCTTCTTCATTTGGCTCCCTAAAGTAACATGAATTCCTTTGAAAAGTCCATACATTTAAATTGTCACATATGATTTATGTGACATCAGAAATTTGTCAGCTGGTTTAATCCTACATAGAGACTTATGGAGGCAGAGGGTAGGAAGAAAATGGGATGCAGAACCCAGAAGTGCTTTTTTTTACATTACTCATTTTTATTATTGCATTATATTTATATGGAAACTTCACATACCAAGAACCTACTGTAAAAACACATTTAATGAACTCTATTAACACCTTCTTGCCCTTGCTCCCCGACCTGAGGTTAATTGTGCGTCATCCCTCAGAGGTGGCTAAGGCCATGCGAATTGCTGATGTTCATTTTTTTTTTTTAGTGACAAGTTAAATTTTTGCACTTGTTGATTTATGAATGGTTCCAATTTGGGTGTAAAAGAATTCATAAACCCAAACCATCAAGAATCATTTAAAAGACAAGAAATGGGGAGCAAAGGGCTGTGATCTTTCAGGTGTCAGCAAACATTTTTTTGTAAAGGGCCAGAGAGTAATATTTTCACCTTTATGGCCCATGTAATCTCTAAAGCAGCTGTTCAACGCTGCCATTGCAGCATGAAAGCAGCCGTAGACAATATTTAAAAACAAATAATTGTATCTCAAGTCTTGCAAAATTTTATTTACAAAAACAGGCAATGAAATACACCCATTAAAAAGAGATTACTAGAGACACAAGTATATATCGTCTATAAGAAACCTACATTACACATAAATACACAGAGAAAAAGTGAAAGGGCTAGAAACAGATATATTGAGTTAACATTTCATAAAAATAAATGATAGTAGCTACATTTATTTTAAACAAAGCCAACTTCAGAAGAGGAATAAAAATATCAGGGATGAATTATAAAGAGGTCAGTTCTCCAAAGAGACATAACAAAAACAGAGCCTCAGATTATATATGGCAAACATTGATAGAACTGTAAGGTGAGATAGACAAATCCACTATTATAGCTGTTTCTGTCAGCAGTTGACAGGTCAAGCAGGAGAAATTCAGTAATGACGTAGTTGAACTGAACAGCACTATCAATCAACTGGATCTAATTGGTTTTATAGATTATTTTATCCAAATGCACATGGAAAATTCACCAAGATATATCACATTCTGGGCCATGAAACACATTTGAACATATTTAAAAAAAATAGATATCCTACAGAGTATGTTCTCAGACCACAGTGGAATTACACCAGAAATCAATAACAAATGGATAGCTAAAAAGTGCCAAAATATTTGGAGATTAAACAACAAACTTCTAAATAACACATGGGTCAAAGAAGAAATCTCAAGATAAATTTAAAAATATTTTGAATTAAAATAAAATGAAAATACAATTTATCAAAATTTGTGAGATGCAGCAAAAGCAATACTTACAGGAAAATTTATAGCATTTAATGCATATGTTAGAAGAAAGATCTAAAATCAAAGAGGCAGTGGACCTATTTAACCAAGGGGCCATAGATTGGTGATCAAGTTGATTCTAAAGCAAGCCAAGTTATTTCTCTCTCTCCACTCTATGCTTATAAACCACAGAATGCCATCCTAAACCACTGTAATATCTATAAAAAATGAAACAGTGAGAGCAATTAGGCAATCAGGTCTTTGTTGTTACTAGAATAAATCCCTTATATCCTATGGATGATTAACATTATTAACCCCCCCACACCTAGGTAGCCCAGCTTTTAGCACTTATATAACACTCCTCTGAAACTATATATCTAATTGACTTCCCCCTCCTTCCACGGTCTCCAACTGGTCTTTCCTCTTGCCCACATATAATTTATACTAGAGGCCCGATGCACAAAATTCATGCACGGAGTGGGAGTGGGGGATGGGGGTGGTGTCCCTCAGCCCACCCTGCACCCTTTACAATCTGGGACCCCTTGAGGGATGTCCGACTGCTCTTTCACAATCCAGGATAGCTGGATCCCGACCTCTTGCCTGCTGATTACCCCTAACCACTCCCCTTCCAGCCTGATCAATGCCTAACTGCTCCTGTGCCGGCCTGATTGCCCCTAACTGCCCTACCTCTACCAGGATGGTCCCCCCCAACTGTCCTCCTCTGCAGGCATGGGTCCCCCCCCCCCAACTGCCCTCTCCTGAAGGCCTGGGTCTTTCCCAACTGCCCCCCCCCTGCAGGCCTGGGTCCCCCCCAACTGCCCTCCCCTGCAGGCCTGGGTCCCTCCCTTGCTGGCCATCTTGTGGAAGCCATCTTTGACCACATGGGGGAAGCCATCTTGTGATGATCAATTCGCATATTACTCTTTTATTAGATAGGATTTTTCATGTACAAGTTAGGGTGATTTTCAAAAAAATCATTCAACTGTTAAAATTTCTTTTTGTTTCCCCTGCATCGTCCCTTCCTCATCTAAGTTAACATTCAGAGGTTCTGGACATTAGAATGTGGACACACTTAGGGAACATTATTTAGCTTAAGACACTATTATCTTCCAGGTCTTGGTTTCTACGTCTTTTCCCCAGAGAGGCTGGACTGACCACCAATCTTCTGCTTGTGCTCCTCAGGTTGTTTCTTTAATTAAACTCTCTCTTTTTTTCATGTCAGTCACTTTTAGGGTTAACACCTGTCTCCCTCACCAGACTTTAAATCAGAAGAGGTCAGAGAGTGTGTCTACTTTGGTTGTTGTTGGATAAATGAAGTGCTGATGTAAAGATGCATTTTCCCATTTGCAAAAAAAAAAAAAAATGTGCACAGTTTGGTTTCCTTAAGGAACTTAAATTTATGATAATGATGTTTGAAGTAAAAATTTAAAAAATATATATTTCTTTATTGATTTCAGAGAGGAAGGGAGGAGAGAGAGATAGAAACATCAATGATGAGAGAGAATCATTGATTGGATGCCTCCTGTACTGGGGATTGAGCCTGCAACCCAGGCATGTGCCCTGGCCAGAATCGAACCTGGGACCCTTCAGTCCGCAGGCTGATGTTTTATCCACTGAGCCCAAGCCAGCTAAGGCTGAAGTAAAATTTTTGTTAGCTTACTCATTTTTTTGTGTGTGTTTTCTTTTAGAATAGATGGAAGAGAAAGCATTATTAGGATTTTTTTTTTTTCCTGGCAAGAAAAACACCCCCTCTCTCCGCCAATGAAAAGTCCTATCAGCTTACAAATTATCAAGTGTTTTAATATTTAATACAGAAATAGAAACTATAGAAACATAACAATCCTTTGTAATTACATATTTTTATATTTTTTATTTGCATCTTTAATGAAGTATATTTAACATATAATAAAATATGTAAGTATTAAGTATTTTCCATTCACATTTTAATTAATAATATACTGAATACTTGAGAGTTAGGTCTTTGGCAGAATCACAAATAAAATAGATGATCTTCAAGGAAAAAAAAAAGTATTTTTATTGATTTTCAGAGAGCGAGGAAAAGAGAGGGAAAGAGAGAAACATGGATATGAAACATCGATCAGCTGCCTCCTGCATTCCCCCTCTAAGGAGTGAGCCTGCAACCTGGGCCTGTGCCCTGACCAGGAATCAAACCAGCAACCTTTTGGTGCATGGATGACGCCATACCAACTTAGCCACACTGGCCAGGGCAGACCTTCAACCTTTAATTACTTTTTTAATGGCTTTAAACATTATACCTGTTTGATAGAAGAAAATGGAATAGGAATAACCTAACTAGGAAAATACAAATTATAAAGAATCACACTACCCCAGCAATCACCAGTCATAATCCTGAGCATCCAGGAACCACCCCTGGGTCCTTCAATGGCCTCTCACCTCACTTTTCTCAGGTAGTTCTATCCAGTCCCAGCTGTAAACACTGTTTATATGTAAATGGCCCCAAGTCTATTATCTCCTGATCCTCACCTGTCTGGGCTGGCTCACCATTTGGCAGCTCTGCTTGAATGTCCAGGAGACATCTCAAACATAAGGTCACTGAAGTAGAGCATTTGACCTTTGTTCCTTCTCATCTTCTTCTCAATGAATGTATTGCTTGCACTGAGTGTCTCACTCCAAACATTAAGGCTTTGTTCTTAAAAAAATGAGAATTCAAAAAAAATCATGAAGGTAATTTAAATCAGTGCAGAATTGTTATAAACGCTGTTAGAATTTAATACCATGGAAAACAAATATATACTCTATATGCGAGAAGTTAGTGTGTGTTGAAGGTCAGAGGGTAGAGGGAAAGATGATTTTGCAGTGATGGGGGTATGTCAAGTAGCTAAACATCCTAGCTAGCTCTCTGTCTCTCTTTCTTTCTCTCCTACTCTTTCCAAGTTTAAATTCTCCCAAATTATGAATCTGAGTTATTTCACCAGTTGTTACTAAGTTAAGGTGATCAGATTTTAACATTGGTGAAGCGGGACACCATAGACCACTTGGCTGCCGAAAACCGTATATTCCCTTCTCATTCTCCCGCTGTTCCCTAGCTTGTCCTGCATTCTTTCCAAAAATAGGGACTTTTTTAAAAATCCTGCAGGACGTGGGACATAGGACAAATTGTTAAAAATCGCGACTGTCCCGCCAAAAGCGGGACGTCTGGTCACCTTACAGAGGGCACCTTACTGAATAGGGTGCTCATGCCAGCCTTTAGAGAGGCATGCCAGCCTTGATCTTTGGGTCTAATATCTTTGATCAGTTAGTTGTAGCTGGGGCTGGGCTGACTCCATGGATATGTAACCTGCGCTGACACACATGGCCCAATGCTTAGAAAGGCTCCTATTTAGTTTAATGTTCTGCTTTGATTGTCTGGAAATACTTAATACTTTTTAACTAAAGACTTCGTTCATTTTTTAGTTTGCATTGAATACCACAGATTAAGTAGCTAATCATATTTTACTGAGAATGGCCAACCAGATTTAAGGATCTTTTCAGAGAGGACCTATGGGATACAGGCTTCTCGAAAAGACTAGTGTAAGTTGAAGATATCATGCTTGGATTCCCAGAACACCAGAACACAAGTAGAAAAAATACATTTAAAATATTAAATATATCCATAAAATGTATAATTGTTCTGCAAGAAAAATCAACTAGTAATGCAATTAAAAGACGATTTAAATCCTTCATGGCATCATATATGGCCTTTTTAAGAGTATCCTGTAATTTTTTTCAAATGTGAAATTTAGCAACGCACCTAGATAAACAATGGACAAATTATATAAATGATTAATTAATAGAAAGGAGAATATAAAAGGTACATAAACACATGAAAATATATTTAGCCTAGTTAGCCATGCAGAGAAGCTCAAATTTAAATGTCATAAATATTTACTATGAAATGGATAGTGTTTAAAAGTAATACTCATTGTGGTTCTCAGCAGAAAGGAGAGGATTCTCTTATACGCTATAAGGGAGGGTTAATTGGCAGAATCAATTTGGTAAACCCTATTTGTTTTCTTAAAATACACTTACTCTGGTAATGCTACTCTAGGTATCTGTCTTAAAAATAGTTGCTTTTATATGCAATGATATAACTATAAAACTCTCTTTAAAGCATCACTTTATATTTATAAAATATTTATAAGCTTACAAGTACAAAATAACATAAATAATCATTTTATATCAGATATTTATATATATATATATGTGTGTGTATGAATTCACACAAGTAGTGTATAGAAAAAATATATTACAGATTACAGTGGTTGGTGAAGTTATAAATGATTTTTTAACTTTCATTTGGAAATTAAAAGTAGATATTAAATGAACAAATAAAAGCTATTCTCAGAAAAGTTTAGCAGTGAGAAAAAGAAATCCAACAATAATTTTATCAAGGAAAAGGAAGTCATTTCCTTCAAGGTCCAGTTCCAAGATTTCCCAAATGATTCCCTTCCAGTACCAAAGTTTATTGTTCCAGAATTTCTGCTACTTAGGGCAGATGAGGGGACTAGATTTCTTACATGTCTGGGAGAGAACCACAAATAGCGCCAAAAGTCTTAAAAGTGGTGTGACCTATAATTCCATAATTTTACTTCCAGGACTTACTTTAAGCCAATGACTTAAAAAAAAAAAAGGACAGAATGATCTAATCTAATAAAAGAATAATATGCAAATTAACCTAAGCCATGCCCACCAGCCAAACCACGTCCACCAGCTAATCAGAGTGGCTGTATGCAAATTAACCCAGCCAAGATGGTGGCCGGCAGCCACAGAGCTTCCATTGCACCAGCCATGGATTTGAAACTGCCTGCCTAGGCTGGCTTGGCCTCTGCTCAAGGCAACAATGTTTCAATTATAGAAGCCACAGAGCTGAAGCAAATAGGAGGCTTTGTTGCCTGACTAGACCTCTGCTCAAGGCAACAACATTTCAATTATAGAAGATAAATAAACCTCAGAAACCTGATTCCAGCCAGCCTCGCTGGGACTTTGGGTCAATGGGAGCTGTGGGCAGCCTGAAAATGGCTCTCAGCCCCTTAGCCAGGCTGGCCAGGCAACCCAGTAGGGACCTGCACCCTGAAGGGACTTTGGGCAGCCTGAAAACAGCTCTCAGCCCCTCACTCAGGCTGGCCACACCCCCATGGAGAAAGGGTTCCCACTGGGGTGCTTGGCCAGCCTGCAAACAGCCATTAGCCCCTCACCCAGGCTGGCCAGGCACTCCAGCAGGTGGACATCCCTTGAGGGGTCCCAAACTGCGAGAGGGCACAGGCTGAGCTGAAGGACCCCCGAGTGCACAAATTTTTGTGCACTGGGACCCTAGTTTACATATAATAAGGTACACGATCCCATGATTTATGATGAAAAATGGAAAATGTTTTGAAAGTCTAACAAGAATGCATTGCTAAATAAATGCTGAAAAATTTAATGAAATCATTTAAAATCCCACATTAAAAACTATTTTAGAATACATGTATGAACACATTAACCTTCCTTTTGTTTTATAAAAAACTAGAGGCCTGGTGCACAAAAATTTGTGCACTTGGGGAAGGGGGCACCCCTCAGCCTGGCCTGTGCCCTCTTGCAGTCTGGAAACCCTCAAGGAATGTCCACCTGCTGGCTTAGGCCTGCTCTCTGGGTGATCAGGCCTAAGCAAGCAGTCAGACATCCCTCTGGTGGCCCGGGAGCCCTCAGGAGATGTCCACTTTCCAGCGGGGAGTAGGCCTAAGCTGCAGTCATCAGCCCCTCACCCAGGCTGGCCAGGCATGCCAGCAGGTGGACATCCCCCGAGGGGTCCCAGACTATGAGAAGGCACAGGCCAGGCTGAGTGACCCCCCCCCCCCCCGAGTGCACAAGTTTATTTGTCCACCGGGCCCCTAGTAAGGTAATAGTTGTATTGTTTTAAACCACTATGCATATGTTAATTTTCTCACAGCAGCATAGAAAACTAATACAGTTTCTCTTTATGTGTTAGAGAAAGATATTAGATAGACAGAGAGATGAAAGATAAATTCATGATAGATAGACAGATAGATAATAGATAGATATGTAGATAGATGATAGATGATAGATAGATAGATAGATAGATAGATAGATAGATAGATAGATAGATATTAGGAGAGAGATTCTTTCTGGACTAAAAAATAGTTCCTGAGTTTAGAGAAGACATGGAGGTTATAAGAAGAAAGAGGGGCATGGCCCTGAGAGAAGAAAATGACAAGATCCTGAAAGAAGTGACCATACCATGAGTCTACTTATATGGGATCAGGGCCTAAAGAATAGTCTGGAAGCAGCAAAAGTCTGCCAGATTAAGAGGCCAGGCAAAGACATAAAGACTATTACAAGGTTATGCTAATTTCTTATCTCTACTTAATACTCTGATGCCTTGATATTTCTCTTAAACTCAGAAACTCAACTAATTCTAGAGAAGAAATAAGAGAGAGGCTCTGAAAAGACTGAACTTAAAGACTGAATTTTCTTGCCAACCCGGTGAGAAGGTAGCTCAAATTATATGTTGCGTAAAATAAAACCAAGAAAGTTATATTCTTGCACAGCTGAGTTTATGGGGTGACAAAGCAACACACAGAATCAAGCCATCAAATAAGACTCCTGAGAACCAGAGATCTAACCCCACATCAAACTCTGCTAATAACTTCAAGTATATAGGTCAGGAGGCACAAAACAAAGACTGAGACATCAAGGATGTCTGAGATATCAAGGTGGCTCCCTGCCCTGACCATGCTCTCTTTGGCTAGAATAAAAGATAAGGTATCCAAGTGAGGTTTTGTGGGTTTTTGAGACAATAGGCACTATAAAAATTATAAAACATTGTCTCAGCTATTATATAGCTAATGTGACATCTTTTAAAATAAATAATTAATTTTAAATTATAACTAACATACAGGATTATATTAGTTTTAGTTATACAACATAGTGATTCAACAATATATACCTTATAAAGAGATTGACAAGATAATAATAATTACCTGCTGATGTAACATTCTTAAGGGAGCCACGACTTAGAAATTTATTTATTGTCAATACATGGATCTCTATATTACAAGTAATCCTTTAATCACAGACATCCATTTGCTAAGAATATTATGTAGATAAAGTCTCTTTCCATTAGTAAATATCATTAGAAATTACAAAGCTCTAGTTGATGAGGAGATTAAGTCTATTTTTTATAAATTTTCTTTTACCTGTTGTCTTTACCTTGAGGGTTTCCCTCCAGTAAAGGAACTGAATGGATCTTTGGCCAGTGGCTTTAACTCCTTTACCTCATTCGCTAACTTGTAACAACTCTGGTAATTATTATTATTTACATGTCCCCAAAAGGAAAAGAGTTTTAGAAGATGATGAATGTAATTTGGAGTTCAAAAGAGAATGCAGAACATACTTTTAAGTACAATTCTCAATTTTTAAGATGTCCTCAATTTCCAGGTATTGAACTTCTGAGAGTGTGCAAAGCTTTAATGTCTGTGGCAATTCAAAGTCAGGGGAAAATCTGGGACTGACTTTTTGTATAACTAATTTACAGAATTACACAATGAATTCCTTGATAGCATAGTTATAAAGTGTCAGATGGATTAGAAACCTTATTTATGGCCCATTCTTTCACCAAAGTTGTGTGGGAAGGGTGGAATGAAGAAATAGGTCATCAGTAAGTCTTCTGTGTCCTAGGTCATTCTTGTAGGGACTTGGGAAGGGAGAGTTATGCAATAAGAAAGAGTTGGGACAATAAACATTCTGGCATGGGCTTACTCTTTCTTTATTGATACATGTAAATCTCTTTAGGGAGAGCAACTAATATCTCAAATTAGAGGCCCAGTGCACAAAATTATGCACTCAGGGTTGAGGGGGTCCCTCAGCCCGGCCTGTGCCCTCTCGCAGTCCAGGAGCCCTCAGGGGATGTCCAACTGACAGCATAGTCCTAAGTGGGCCTAAGCCAGCAATTGGACATCCTTAGTGCTGCTGTGGAGTTGGGAGAAGCTCTTGCCACCGCTGCTGAGCTTATCAGCCTGTGAGCCCAGCTTCTGGCTGAGCAGTGCTCCCCTCTGTGGGAGTGCACTGACCACCAGGGGGCAGCTCCTGCGTTGAGCGTCTGACCCTGGTGTTCAGTGCGTGTCATAGGAACCTGTTGTTTTATCTTTCAGTTGATTTGCATATTAGCCTTTTAATATATAAGATGATTTTTTGACTTTAGGGGTAACGAGATGTAGTTGAGGCCAATTGATGAATTATGCCTCCTTTCCCCAGTTTAACACACACACACACCCTCACACTTTTAATCCCTCCTTCGCTCTAGATTCTAGAAGAAGAGGGGTTGAGTTGAGATTCATGTCAGAGACACTGGCCTGGGTCAGTAGGAGAGGAGCAGAGCTCTAACAGGCTTCTAGATAAAGTGTTGGGGGCTGGCACTTTAGGGCTCCTTTATAGCATCAGTTGTTGCTATGTGGCAGGCATATTCCCTAAATTTCATCTTCCATCTCTCTTGCTACAGAGGACCAGAGTAGTTTATAACCAAATGCATGGTGCCTGCAAGATCATCTAGAAGTGATTTTCCATTCCAAAATAATGATTGAGAACATAATCTTTTGTTTCTTACGCATTTGTAGTTTCATCCTATAATAAATGCAAACCTATAGTCATTAAGCCACTATTGGTGAAATAGGTTCTTCAGGCGAGGCTGAGACTTGAAGCTGTATTTAGTGACATTGTTTCAATGCGTTTTGAGTTCTTAGCCAGTAACCAACCTGCCTGTGAACATTGGGAACACAGCCCATTTATAGCCTGGAAGTGTAAATACATCCAGTATAATTATCAGAACAGCTTATTCATAAGTATCATTCTCTGAGATATTTACGTGTTCGTTCTTGTTGGCAGCACACACCCCTTAATGATCTGCATACCCCTTTAGATTGTCCTGTTTTATCCCAGCATGACGTGATTCCCTGAACCATTCAGTTTAGAATTAATAATCTACCATAGGAATTAGCAACCCAGTAGAAATGAAAAGATTGCAGTTGAAGCCATAGCTGGTCATTTAAGAGCAAATTATCAAGTAGGTGTTCAAGTCTGTTTCTATGCTCTCAACCTCAGGAAGCATTCTTGTAAATTGCAAGTTTGCTCTCTGCACTATAAAAAGACCCAACAGCAGCAATAAATACATTCTTTAGGGGGAAAATGTAGACTCTCAATTTGGAGGGTTGGCTTGATTGAAAAGTATTGTTTCAATTGTATTTGAACAAATCACACACACACACACACACACACATATAGTGGAAGCAATGGCTGGTGGTGTTTTTTAACTGATGACTACTATCACCAAGGATTCCATGGCACACACCCTCTAGAAAAATGCAAATATTCAGAAAAAAGTTAGCAGATAATGGATGAGTACAATCCTGACTCTTTGATTTATGGCTGTATAGTTATGAAAAATATGGTGTTTAAATACAAATAGCTCTATTATTAGCATGGGTGATGGTCAAAGGATGGTGTGCTTCAGCACAAAAAAAGAGATAAGCAGTTTAATGCTACATTGAACTGTAATGAGAATGTTTGATATTACTCTGCCTACAGTGAATATAATCCAAGCATCTTCTTTTAGTCGATGAATGCTCCCTGTAATATAGAACAGTGCAGGGAGAACAGGAAATCATGTAGTTTGAATCTGATTTATTAAACAAGTATTCATTTTCTCATGTGTAGGAGAAGTCAAACCTTTGAGGATTTTGCTAATCCAATTCTATCTGGTATTACCCCCAGTTTATTTCCATTCCCTTTGCAGAGGCTGTGTGTCCAGACATAAATATTGCTCTTAGATTTCCTTAGTCTTGTGGGTCTTGCAGTCCTAGCACAGTGCCAGACTCTATCTGCCCTTGCAGTTCTAGCACATTGAAAGCTGGGACAGCTTGTTAACCCAAGCTTGACAATTGTCTTTTGTCAATTTTAACAATGTGAAAAGAAGAAATGGAAGAGATACTTATTTTTCTTGTCCGTTCTTTTTATTCATGTTTTTTAGTGAAAAGTTCCCCAAAGCTGTTAGAATACTTGGTAATTGCTGTTTGTCAGAAATAACTTACTCTTTAAGCCAGTGAATATAGAGAAAAATAATAAGAAACACATACATAATGGGACTTTAAAACCATTTGTTTGAAAAGACTGAATTTTCCAACAGGATATTATTACCCAATGACAGTCTTTTTAAATCCTATTGCATTGAAAAGAGATCAGAATTATTATTTTCTGCACTCACTGGCCAAAGGATTTCTTGTTCTTTAACAGAATAAACTCTGGAGAAAGCACAATTGATAAAGAAGTTCAGCCAAACAATGAAAGCTGGAATTAAGTTAGAATCTCCTGGTGTAAGTTGGCCATACAGAGATTTTATATATCTCTTGTTCCTCTCAGGTTAGTTATCGCATTCAAAAAGTTTTGCCAAGTGGTGAAATAGAATTACTGGTCTTCTTATTAGAGGTCAATTCTTTTTTATCTTCAGAGGGTTATTCTTGCAGCAGGATAATATTTTTTTAGTCATATTTGATAATGTTTTACAATTCATAATCCAATTAGTTCTAGCTCATATACTGTTTTGTAATTACATCATTATCTGTTGATTTTCCAACATAAGAATTAAAATAAGTGACTATAAGTGTTGATTGTGTTTATCACATACATGAGGCATTTTGCTTCAAGTACCTGAGAAAAAAAATACTGTACAAATCGATAGTTATTTCATAAATACTAAGTTGGGCTGACTGATTGACAACATGTTGTATCATCTAGAAGTCTGTCATTCGCCAAGCTTCCACATGCTGTTCTTTCACTAACTCACCACCGTACTTCCACTAACTCACCACAATTTATTTCCTCCAAGTATCTTTTGCCTGCGTTTGTTGAGTAGTCACTAAAAGCTTTCTTATTTTCTATCTGGTACTTTCGACCTTGGAAAAAATTGTCATTTTCTTTCAAGTCAGCATCAGACTCAAAGAAGCTTTCAGTGAAGTTGTTTCTCTAAGGAAAAAAAAAAAGACACCTCTGAGTCTTTTTAAAAAAATATATTTTATTGAATTTTCACAGAGTGGAAGGGAGAGGGATAGAGAGTTAGAAACATCAATCAGCTGCCTCCTGCACACCTCCCACTGGGGATGTGCCCACAACCAAGGTACATGCCCTTGACCGGAATTGAACCTGGGACCTTTGAGTCTGCAGGCCTATGCTCTATCCACTGAGGCAAACCGGTCAGGGTACCTTGAGCCTTGAATGAACTCTGTTTCCACACAACTTACTAGAAAGGGAGTAATGATGTGGTAGACCAGAAAGGACTCTTGAGTTGAATTATAATGAAAACTTAGCAAAAGGAGGGAACACACCTTCTGTTTGCCTGTCTGCTGATGTTTTGGAAACAGAGCTGAATTAACCATATGCCATATTTTGTAGCACACTGTTATGATTTGGTTTTTCAATGTTTTCCTCTTATTTTATGCACTTATCACACTCCCAACTCTATAAAAAGGCTCCTGGTCTAATGTATTTGATCCATGTACTAGGATATTTATACATCTTTGAAAAACATATTGCATTACTCAGTAAATATTTTAATTCTCTCTAAATAGTATTACACAGTAGGTCCTCAGATAACATTATCTTGTTTAATGTTGTTTCATTATAACATTGATGAGAAAATAGAATCCATTCCCGTTGGGGCCACTATCTGTGTGAAGTTTGCATGGTCGCCCCATGTCTGTGTGGATTTTCTCCGGGATCTCTAGTTTTCTCCCACATCCCAAAGATGTGCAGGCGAGGTGAACTCACATGTCTGCATTGTCCTAGTCTGAGTGAGCATCAGTGTGTGTGAGTAGGCCTTCAATGAAAGGGCTGGGTGGGTCCCACCTATCCCCGGAGCTGCTCGGGCCACCTGGCACCATGAAATGGAATCGGCAGATTGGAAATGAATTCCTTACTTGTTTTCATTCATCTCTCTTAAATGTGCGTGTAGCTCACATTTATTTCAATGTTAAATATTAGAAACGTTTTGGGTCTTTATTTAGAAGTTTGGTGACGTTTTTGTGACTAGAAATATACCATAGGAACTTCTCTTATTTATATCATTTAGCTTATGGGAAAATTGGTTTTCTTATATGTCGTTTCACTTAAAGTCACAGTTTCTAATGATTTAAGTGAGAAATTACTCTATTATATCATGCTTTAAAAAATTATTTTTACTCCACATTCTATCCACTTTGTTGTGTCATTGTTTAGATCAACTGCATAGTTTTATACAGAAGGCATCTATCAGTACTTATTCATTCCCAAATGATGGGCATCTAGGCTGTGCCCAACTTCTTGCTGTTACAAACAACACTCTATACTAGTGTTTTTCAACCTTTTTCATCCCTGGCACACATAGAACTAATTACTACACCTTTTGACACACAAAAAAATATATATTATATTTGCCTCTCTGACAAAAAATTAAGTACGGCTATTGTGTTGGCTGTTGCCATCTTTTATTTAATAATCCAAGGGGAAACAGTCAGCACCTCTGACTAAATAGTCAGCTATTGCATGTTTTAAGTATTCTTGTGACACACCAGTGTGCCTGTTGCGGCCACCGGTTGAAAATCGCTGTTCTACATAATCCCTACATATTGCCCTTTTTTCAATGTGACAGTTTCTCAGGGCATATACCCAAGAGTGAAATTGCTGAATCATAGCATGTAAGTAATTCATACGTTTATTTAGTATTGCCACATTGTACTCCAGATTGACTGCACAAGTTTACATTTCCACTGACTGTGAAGAAAGATATTCATTTCCCCGTAGTTCTCTACTTGATGTATGAGATAGCTATTTATGTGTAGCAAATTTAAAGTTTGTGACTTTAAAAAAATAATATCACAGCTTTTATGGGCCGGGATCTGAGTATGGCTTAGCTGGATGCCTTAAGGTCAAGGTCAAGGTGTGTCAACATTGTCTGAAGCTGTGAGATGGAACTGTGACCTCATCTGAAGGCTCAACAAGGGGAGGATTCATTTTGAAGTTACTCAAGTAGCTGTGGATGGGATTTAGTTCTTCATGGCTATTGGACTGAAGACTTTAATTTCTTACTGTCTGTTGGCTGAATTCCCTTGACCCTTGCCACATGGGACATTCCTTAAGGCAGCTCCCAACGTGACATCTGACTTCTATAAGAGCAATCAAGTGAGAGAGAACACATAGGCAGGAGCCAGCCTTTACTTTTTAATATTTGTAATAACATCTCACTTTTGTCATTTTACATTTATTAGAGGCAAACTAATAGATCTAGATCCAGTTTTCTTTCTCAGTTGAATTGTTAGGAAGCAAGTAAGCATAGCACTTGGTGTGGGTTTGGGAAGTAAACAATCCTGCATCTTGATTCCGATTCTGCCCCTGCCTCATTGTGTGACCTCAGGCAAGCTTAGTTTTCTCATCAGTAAAGTGAGGATAATACCACAGTCTATCACATACAATTATTTAAAACATTTAACAAAATTAAATTTTAGAACTGCTTAACATACATTTTTCAAGCAATACTTTCTACAATTATTTTAATTAAAATAGATCTTTTGTATTGGAATTTATCTTCAAGGAATTATGCCAAAAATATGTTATTTTCATTCCCCAAATGGAAAGGAATAGAAATAAGAAGACATAGGAGATTAAGGAGAATATTCAACAAATCCAGTAAGTCATGAAAGAATCTGAACCTGCCAGGAAAATGGTCAGAATAGATGATTTGCTGTAGGGTTTGCATATTTTTAAATGTGTCATTTGGAGGGTAAGATCATTAAAGAAACATGTATTGTTTTAGAAGGTGAAAGTGGGGTGTGGGTTTCAGTTAGAGAAAACAGTAAGTAGAACGTCTGAAATAAGCTCTATTTTAAGAAGTTAAGCAATTGGCAGACATAATCAATTGTTATGAGTAAGATAATACTGTTAATCACTTGGAGTTATTGTACTTATTCAAACTTTTCTAATACTGACAAAAATATGTATGAGCGAGCCCATCAATTTTTTTTGGCTCTTCATTGTAAGTGAATAATAGAGGCTGCAATTCGGCATGAGGACCTGGGAAGTAAAGTAACAGCGAAAGTACTTCTGACTTATGTTTTAGAAGCAGTAAGAACCCAGAGCTGGGGCCAGTGGAGCTGACAAGGGGTCTCTCCATGTGTACTATGTTCACAGGGCTCCCATCAGTCGAAGCTGATCAGTCGTCTGCTTTCAATGATCATGCTGGCTGACTGGCGTTTCACAGCCATGCATTATTCATGTCAACATAAAGGATAGGCGCATCTCTATGTTAACCATGGCCTGAGGGCCCTCAGAGTTAAGAGGGGAATGTGTGTGTGGAATTGTCCTTTTTTTTTTTATGGGAATGGAGAATGAAGACTAGTTAAAAGCACTAAGCACTTGCCACTATAATTCTGTTAAACTATGTGTAGTCAAAATAGGAGTTAGAAGTTACTTATATGATATCAGAAAAAAATTCTAGAAAAGACTCGAGCAGCTATAGTTTTTACTTTATTTCTATGAATAATTTACTTAGATGAATTCTATTTTTGAACAAAGAATATTCGCTTGAACTGCCTAGTAAGTAGGTAAGAAAAATGTACAAAAATGTTGACACATGTAAAAAATCCTAAAGCATCCTGTTTGAAACCTCAGCTTTCAACAGGTAATGAATTAAATAGTGAGGCAATTAAAACATCTGAGAACCATCTGAAAATAGTTTATGTGGTGAGATGACTAAGATTGTTAGTAAGCGCTTGTAAACCCAGAGACACACATAGATGCCAGTGTATACACACACACACACACACACACACACACACACACACACGATGAAATGAGGGGGGGTGAATTGTTTTAATTATAAAATCTTAACTCCTGATTAAAGCTGTGTGAGCTTTAATATAAACCAGCATTTACCAACATTTTTCTCTTTTTAAAAAACAACTTTAATATATACTAGAGGCCCGGTGCACAAAAATTTGTGCACTTGGGGGAGGGGGATCCCTCAGCCTGGCCTCTGCCCTCTTGAAGTCTGGGAACCCTCGGGAGATGTCCTCCTGCTCCCCAAGGGATTGGGCCCAAGCTGGCAGCCAGACATCCCTCTGGCAGCCCGGGGGCCCTCAGGGGATGTCCACTTGCCACTGGGGAGCAGGCCTAAGCAGCAGTCAGACATCCTTAGCTCTGCTGTGCTGTCAGCCTGGCTTGTGGCTGAGCAGAGCTCCCAATGTGGGAGTGCACTGACCACCAGGGGCAGCTTCTGCATTGAGCATCTGCCCCCTGGTGGTCAGTGTGTGTCATAGTGACCAGTCATTCCCAGTGGTTCTGCTGTTAGGGTCAATTTGCATATTACCCTTTTATTATATAGGATATTTGATATACAAAGAACTTTACATATTTAATATGTGCAGGGTACCCCCCCCCCAAATGTATACAAACTTTAGCAGCTGATAACTCAGTTTTGAAAACAAAATTTATTTTAACAAACACCACCTTTAAAATTATTCAAAGTGTGTGTATACAATTCTTGGGAACATCCTATATAATTTGATGAGTTTGGGCATATGCAAACACCCATAATACCATTATTACAGTCAAGGTAATAGACATATTTAACACCTTCCAGGGTTTCCTCATGTCTTTCCCCCCCCCCATGTTTGTGTGTAGCAAGAACATGACATCTATCTTCTTAACAAATTTCAAGGTGCACAACAGCATACTGTTAACTATGTGCACTGTGTGGTACAGCAGATCTCTAGAACTTACTCATCTGACATAGCTGACACTTGATATGCATCCCCCCACCCACCCACAAATGCCTGGGAATATTATTATGTTCTCTGTTTCTATGAGTTTGATTATTTTAGACACCTCGGATAAGTGGAATCATGCAGTATTTGTGTTTCTCCACCTGCTATTTCACTTAGCATGATGTCCTCCAGGTTCATCCATGCTGTCACAAATGGATGAATATCTTTTTTTTAGGACTGAATATATTCCATTATATGTGTATAGCACGTTTTATCTGATGGACACGAGCTGTTTCCTTGTATTGGCTACTGTGCATAGCGCTACAATGAACACGGGAGTCTAGGTGTCTCCTGGAGATGCTGATTTCAATTCTTTTGGATATATACCCGAAATAAAATTCCTAGATAATGTATTACTACTTTTGATTTTCAAGGAATCGCCATATTGTTTTTCATAGCTGTTGCACCATTTTAATGCTTACAAAGGTTTTAATTTCACCACAACCTTGCCAACAATTATCTTTTTTTAAAAAATAGCCATTCTAATTGGCATGAGGTGATATTTAAGATACTTTTGATGTGCATTTCCTTGATAATTACGATGGGCATTTTTCATATACCTGTTGGCCATTTGTATGTCTTCTTTGGAGAAATCTGTTCTAGTCATTTGGCCATTTTTAACAATTGGGTTACTTGTTTTTGTGCTATTGAATTGAAGGAGTTCCTTATATATTTTGGAAATTAATCCCTTATTGAATTGAGGTGAAAATAAATTAACCTGGTTTATAAAACTGTGCATTTATGGCAATGTGGGCTTCATGCCTTTTTTATCCCAACAGACTACAAGGTTCCTGAAGCAGAACCAAGGTTCCTGGGTTTATCTGCCACTACATACTATTCCCTGGCATAGGAGTGTGGGCATATTTGTTGAATGAATGATTATTTATTGTTCCATTTCTTTTTTTAAATATATACTTTATTGATTTCTTACAGAGAGGAAGGGAAAGGGATAGAGAGTTAGAAACATCGGTATGAGAGAAGCATCGATCAGCTGCCTCCTGCACACCCCCTACTGGGGATGTGCCTGCAACCAAGGTACATGTCCTTGACCGGAATTGAACCTGGGACCCTTCAGTTCCCAGGCCGACGCTCTATCCAGTGAGCCAGACCAGTTAGGGCTTGTTCCATTTCTTTATGTTTTCATTTCTTTAGACATTTTCTACTTTTGTAAACCTTGGCAATGCTTTTCAAGGTACATTTCCCTTTCATTTAAGAGGCAAAAAAGATGAAGGCTCTGACAATTTTATCTCTATTAGCATGATACAGTTTAATATCTTCAGCCACCATTTTCCTTAAGCACTTTCATCAGATGCCCCACTTCATGGTGCAGGGGCTGGTTTAGTGCAACAAAGTGATTGTTATCACGCAATCTCTTGCTGCAATATTTTCTTTTTCTTTACTTGGCCTCATCTTGAATCCTTTTCTTTCACAGAGGATATTGACTGGGTGGGATGAGGAAAGACAATGTCTCATTGTGGACAACATTCAGTATGAAATGCTTTCATTTCCATGGGCGTGTCTTCCCTCACTTGGCCTTCTGGCATCCCTTATATCTGGGTGCTTTGGCCATACTGTCGGACATGTGTGTGATATTTAAACTTTTTAGCACATAAAACATTGGTGACACTTTTGGCCTGCAGGAACCCCTATGATACATGCTTGCCACAGTTCACTTTGTGAAACATTCAGTTGAGCAAATGAAAAATAACACATAGGATAGTGAGCCTATCCCAGAACCCATCAGCTGTCAACTGCCTTTCCCGGGCAAATGAAATGATACTTAAACAAAACTTGTCTCTCCTTCCTACTCGTAGCCAAAATAATTTAATGTGAAACCAGCCCAACTCTGGCAGAGTCTTTCTTGATTGCCAATATGAGACAAAAATATATTCCTCAGCAATGGTGAACAAATGGAGGAGAATAGAAACTGGTGAAGATTTAGTAGTTGAAAAAATTATGCTCGTCAGAGTCAGCATCTTCCTGTACAGCAGAATTTCTATGGGAGATGCTGTACCACTATGGAAAATTGTGAATTTGCATCACCCATGTCTGCCTAGAGAACTTAGCATAGGTCAAAGCTGATAATGCCATCAGAACAAAGAAAGAAGTATACTTGGATCTCATAAGCCACCCTTGGAGAGATGTCAATTCCCTTTTGCTTAGGTCATGATAATAATTTCCACCCAGGGTAAGACAGTTAAATGACAAATCACTGCATTTACTGAAGAAGCCACCTTCTCCACCCCTATCTAGATTTATTATAATTCCTCTTTCCACTTATTGCAAAAACTACTTTTCATTTCCAAAAATGAGAAAAACAAACTTAGCATGTTTCAGCAACATTAATGTCCTAGGTACAGATGTCCCCCGAAAGACTGTGACTTATTTCTCCTTGGAAAGTATTCACATTATCTGCATATTACAGAACTAACAATGTCTATTAGTTTCCTAGGGCTGCATTAACAAAGTCCCGGGTGGCTTAAGAAAACAGAAATTTATTTCTCCCAACTTTGGAGGCTACAAGTCCACAATCAAGGTATCAGTAAGACCATGATTTCTCTGAAGCCTCTAGGGAATGATTCTTTGTTGTCTCTCCTAAATTTCTGGTGGTTGTCGGCTATCCTCGGCATTCTTCGGTTTGTCTAATTTCTGCTTCTCACACCATGTGTTTGTCTATTTTATATCCTTACATGGTACTCTGTGTGTCTGTGTATCCAAATTTCCTACTACTTATCAAAATATCAATTATTGGATTAAGGCCCCTCTAATTTACTATGACCTCATCTTAAATCGATTACAACTTCAAAGACCCTATGTTTAAATAAGGATTAAGACATCCACATATCTTTGTGGGAGACTCGACAGCTACCCAGCAGTTACAGATCTGGTAGTCACCTGACAAGTTATTTCATTGATCTTTAGATTCTTTTCTGCTGAGTCCAGGAGGATATTTGTTATCCCAAAGTATTTCCTACCCACACCCTGTTAAAATGCATTTCTAAACTACATCATTTAAAATCACCTCTAACTCTCTCTTAGTTTTGAAGGGATATGAGCTACTACCAAGCCATCCAATACATTGTTTCAGCAGCAACTTACCGCCAGTATTTTAGGTGGTAAAAATATAGTCAAGGAACTTGTACTTTGTATTTTATAAAAATCATTGTTGCCAATGTTTAAGTTTCTAATGGCTTGATGATGACTCTGGGTGTAGTGACCAATATATTTTGCGTGATAAGCATTGTAGTTTATTCTTGGTTCTCCTGCACCTCAATCCATCATGGACCGTATTCTCTGGTACCCAACTATTTTCAGCACTTTGTGTAGCAAATTACATCTTATGGTTACATATGAATGTTGGGCAACGGATACGTTTTAATTTCTATCTCTCCAAAAAATGCAATAAAGTTGTTTTCTAAATTGATTAGAAATTATTAATTTTATCTCTAAAGCCTATATGTCAACAGTTATGGGTCAGTAAATATCAGAGTTTTCTTCAATGTTAGAAGCTGTCTTGACTAGAAGCTATGCTGCTAGACATAAATTAGGATCCACTTCTTATCTAGACGCTATGCTGCTAGACATAAATTAGGATAAACTTCTTCTGGGCAATAAAACATTAGCCATTTTATGATGTGTTTTACTGCTGTAGAACAGGTGAAATGTCTTGAGGAGACCAGCTAATCCCATGGTGGAGGAATCAGGGTATCCATTGGGCTGCATTACAACAGTCCATCATGCTGTCATTGAAACAAGGTTCCCGTCACCTAGCTCTAGCTGAGAAATATGCGACAGTGGCATGTCTAGGGAGGCCTGAGCAGAAACCCTCACCACTGAAGAATAAAATTTATTAAAATAAGCCAAGGGTTTCAATTTTGCATCTTGTTTTCCATAGTCAATGCTAACCTCAACTCTGGTAGGAATTATTCCCCACTGAACCTCCACAGTTCTTCTGGGACAGGATAATATCCCTTTACACATTCCCTTTGCAAGACAATTTCAGTTGTCTGGAATCCCCATAGGTGCAGTTCCTCACTGTGCTAGGCCTTCAGTTCTGAGATAGCAGGGGAGAAGGGCTTAGGGTCCTGGAACACACAAGAGGGATGCTAAAAGATAATTTCCAATGAAAGGAAAATTGTGATTCTGATAGAGACATAAAATAACACAAGTTAAAAATGTATTTAACTCATAATTAAAAAAGAAATCAGGTAGATGCTAAAACTGGTTCAAAAGAGACTCCAAAGAACAGACAAATACATAGATCTGGAATATTGAAAAGAATGTGTAAATGTAGGCAAAACTGGATTTCTTATGGGAAGGCCTGTAAAGATGCACAAGTTGAAGAAAATAGTGGAGAAGATTTAGCATCTAAAAAGGATGCTCATGTGAGTCAGCGTCAATAGACAGAACATAATTTACATGTATATAGACAAGAATTAATTTACCTTGCCATCAGTTATCTTCTGTTAGCAGAGTTGTAAAGTAGCTTTTATAGAATCAGGATCAGATAACCTTGAGTCTAGAAAATGCATAGTTGTTCACTGAAGCACAAATTTCCCCCTACAGAGGCAAAATTTAGGTAAGTCCAGGTTTAGAAGTCTTTCTGCGGTTATTGGTATATAAGTTTATAACATTACAAACAATATTCTCTATGCTGGTGTGGAAAAATATGTGTCTCTGGGTATACGATGGGCAGAAAGAGAGGGAGGTATCTGGTGAAAGAATGGAGAAAAAAAAATGGAGATGGGAGAGGAAGGGAGAGACATAGAGAGAGAATATGAATTATGAGGGACTAGCTGCACTTGACAGGTGCTGGTACTAGACTATCAAGGACCAGAGCAAACCATCACAGTGCATAGGACACCCACAGGTGAGTAAACTGTTTCAAAGCTTCTCTCTAAACTGTGAGGCTCGGTAAACTTTCCTATATGTGTAGATATCTTCTCGGGAAGAAGATAGGGAGAGGAAACCTTCTTGAAGGAAGACAAACAGCTCTGATAGGAAGATTAATTTTGAATTAAATCATTTTTCAAATGTGATTAAGCCAGAAAAAGTATGTATGGGAGACTAGAAGATGGTAAATCTCTTTAAATTATCAAACTTATTTCTTCTGTCATCATCAGGAGTGGGGTTTCAAGAGCAAGATAAGATTACATTGAAATATGTATGATGCCATCTAATCTAATAAAAGAGAAACATGCAAATTGGTATCACTCTACTGTATCCCAAGCCACACCCACCAGCCAATCAGAGCAACTATATGCAAATTAACTCAAACAAGATAGCAGCCAGCAACCACGGAGCTAGAGCAAGCAGGAGGCTTGGTTGCTCCAGTGATGGAGGAAGCCAAGCTTCCCACATACCCTGGCCTGCTGTGGCCTCTGCTCAAGCAACAAAGTTTTAATTATAGAAGATAAATAAATCTTAGATTAATTTAAATCTAAAATAAATTATAGATAGATAAATAAAGATTTGAAACAAGGTACCCACTTCCAGCCAGCTTCTCTGGGAGCTTGGGTTGCTGGGGGCCGTGGTCAGCCTGCAAACAGCCATCAGCCTCTCACCCAGGCTGGCCAGGAACCCCAGCGGGATCCTCACCCTGATCCGGGACACCCTTCAGGGCAAACCAGCCAGCCCACACCTGTGCACCAGGCCTCTATCCTATATAATAAAAGGGTAATATGCAAATTGACCCTAACAGCAGAACCACTGGGAATGACTGGTCATTATCACACACACTGACCACCAGAGGGCAGATACTCAATGCAGAAGCTGACCCATGGTGGTCAGTGCACTCCCATAGGGGTAACTCTGTTCAGCCACAAGCCAGACTAATAGCTGCCCATATAGTGGTGGTGGTGGGAGCCTCTCCTGCCTCCTCAGCAGCGCTACGGATGTCTGACTGCAGCTTAGGCCTTCTCCCTGCTGGCAAGTGGACATCCCCCGAGGACCTCCAGGCTGCCAGAGGAATGTCTGACTGCCAGCTTAGGTCCAATCCCCCAGGGAGTGGGCGTAAGCCAGCAGGTAGACATCCCCTGAGGGGTCCCAGACTGTGAGAGGGCACAGGCGGGGCTGAGGGAACCCCCCCCCCCCAAGTGCACAAATTTTTGTGCACTGGGCCTCTAGTTAGAACATATTAGTGTTTTCATTTTGGTCCACCAATTGCACACTCTGGAAGTATAAAATTACATCTCTAGTTTTTCATAGTATTTTTGATAGCTGCAAATTGGAAATTGTGAATGATGGGTATATTTTTTCTAGTGTGTTGAAGTTGGTTTGATGTTGATTTGATTGTGACTCTACTGGTGAATGAGTAAATAATCTGCAATTTTACATATATCATATTATTGCTAGTAACTAATTATTGACTATAATATAATATAATTAATGTAACATAATATAATTACTTTTTTCTTTATAAATACTTGGTGGAGCAAAAGCAGGTTTACTTTGTGACTACAAGAAACAGAGTTTATTCTTGTATTATTTAAGAACTAGAGGCCCAGTGCACAGATTTGTGCACTGGTGGGGTCCATTGGTGTAGTCTGTGGGGATCGGGCAAAACTGGCATCCAATGCTGCCTGTTGCTCTTCCCTGATGCTCCTCCTCATCCTGGCCCTACTGTGCCTGCTGCCACCATGGCTTGGTAGGCTCACTGCCCCTCCACTGAGGACTCCAGGCTGTGGTGGCCAGCTGTGAGCCCTGCATCTGGCACCCATTGGTCATCTGAGTGGCGCTCCCACTGTGAGAGTACACTGACCACCAGGGGGAAGCTCCTGCATTGAGGAACTGCCTCCTGGTGGTCAGTGCATGTCATAGCGACCAGTCATTCAGTCATTTGGTCATTTGGTTGCTTAAGCTTTTATATATATATTTGTATTATTTTCCTTACAAACATCTGTAAACCTACCTTTGTCATACCCTTTATATAAAATTCTGGACATACTTATGATTTTAATATTTGTCCAGTGATTCTTGAATAAAGTAGACTGTAACAGTTGCAAACAATAATATTTTTCTTTTTGTCAATAATATGCCTATTACTTCTTAACTCAAATTACAGAAAAATGTTGATAAATACTGTTGTATTTAGGTCAACTTTTTTTGTTTGTTTTAGGTCTTTCATAGAAAAAGTCATGGGTTTTACCTTTAAATATAACATCAGTTGTTTATAAAATATTGATATTACTCAGCAAATCATAAATGTATTCTTTAACGGGTATATGTCTAAAACTATAAAAAAATCAGAAGGTAGTGTTGAATTTTTCTTCTTGACTTATTAAAGTAATGAATTATGTTGATGTTATTTATTACATTTAACCATTCATACTTCTGAAACTAAATTCATTTGTTCAAAGTATATTGTTCTCTAATGGAATGTTGTATTCTATCTGCTATTTTTATTTTATTTCTTTGCCATTTATGCTTTACTGCATTGAGGTCAGCAAATATAAACTGTATAATTACTATACTTCAGATTGTATTGAGATTTGCTTATGACTGAAGTTTATGAGCTATTTTTTCACTTTTTAAAAAATTTGATTGAATTTATTGGGGTGACATTGGTTAATTAAAATTATACAGGTTTCAGTTGTACAATCCTATAATACATCATGTGTATATTGTATTGTGTTCACTATCACAAGTCAAGTCTCCTATCAACATTTACCTCCCCCTTTACCCTCTCCTATCTCTCCTCACTCACTTTTCTCCTTTCCCTCTGGTGATCACCATACTGTTGTCTGTGTCTGAGTTTGTTTGTTTTTGCCTTTGGTTAGTCATTCATCTTTTTTCTCCAGCCCTTACCTCACAGCTGTCAGTCTGTTTTCTGTCTATGAGTCTGTTTCTCATACTTAATTTTGTTCATTAATTTTATTCATTAGATTCTACATATAAGTGACATCATATGATACTTATCTTTCTCTGACTGACTTATTTCACTTAGCATAATATTTTCCTATCCATCCCTGCTGTCACAAAAGGTAAGATTTGTTTCTTTTTATGGCTGAGTAATATTCCATTGAGTAAATGTACCACAGTTTTTTTTATCTATTCATCTACTGATTGGCACTTGATAAGTGTTGCATTGTCATTTGGATTATGCAAATGTGATAGGAAGAGGGCATATATTTAATTTAAGTATATCTACTAAATTTAATTCAAAGTTATTATTATTGGGATCTAATTCTTTATTTTTGTTTTCCTTAATTTGTCCAAGTCTAAGAGCACTATGTTAAAGTCTCCTTTCACGATTTTGGCTTGTTTTGTTTCCTTTTGAATACCCACACATTTATAAAACTTCTACTCTACACCAAGCCTTTCTAGCCACTTTAATATACTGTTTATATTCACTGTCTTTTCCTAACTGTATCTAGGCCATTGTTGTGTTCATATTAGGTGCTGGTTGGATAGTATTCATGGATTGATTTTTATCATATTCTCTGAGAAATATTCTGAACAGGAATGATTTCAAGTTTAGTTTCAACTATGACATGATTATTCATATGTTTTATGTCTCACCCTATTATCACTGGTAATGTACCCTTTGTACTAAGGCATCTCTTATTCCGCTTTCAACAAGCCTTTGTTACTAATTAATATACTCTAAAGGAAAAAGTATGAACCAAAGTGCTTCCTAATAAATTCTTTTTGGCTTTGCAGTGGGATTCTGCAAAATTTCTGCTGTGGCTGGAATTTCTTTAGGTCCTCTGAAAAGAGAAGCAAACCAATAATGCTGAGAGAATATAACATCAGCTTTATTCATTTAGCTAACATTTGCCCTTCCCTCAGCATCTGTATTCTTTCCCAGAAATGGTACTTTGCAGCACCTAGTGTGCATGATAAGTTCTTGACTGGAGCTATAGTTAAAAATAACTTTCTGTTAACCGTTAATAAGCATTAGTGTGGTAGAGGCCCAACGGTATAGTGACCTAATTCCCACAGAATCAAAGAGAGCTGTGCTAAAGGGCATAAAGCTTTAGAATCTTCCCCCACTTCCTCTTTCTTGTGTCTTTATCAGGAATTAATATAACAGTTGTCCCTTCTCTGAGGCTGAGTAGCCTTGTGTGCATTATGACTTTTCTCGTTTTACTAGTCAAAAGCTTTAATTTGTGATGGCTATTTCCTCAGATTCTATATTTGTCCTTATTACTGAGAGAAAAATCCTCATGCATTAGTTTTGATTGTGACTGGTTAAAACTTCTGTGCTAGACAAGGGGAAGGGAAAGGGGAAGACTATTTGTTTATCTGTTATAAAAATATCTGTGTAACTCAGGAATTTTTGTGTGTATGCTTACCAGTAGAAAGAAAATACAATAATTTAGGATTTTATAAGATAAAGGAAAGTATAAATTGTCTTATGGGGGGTAGTGTGGGTCATGGAGTATATTTTTAAGGCTGTTGTAAATCTCAAGATAGAAAAGAAAATAGTAAGAGGAGATTGGAGGATATCTTCTATATATATAAAAGCCTAAGTGACCGTTAAGATGGAACAACTGGAACAACCAGTTGACTGGTCTCTATGATGAGCACTGACCACCAGGGGGAAGACGCTCAATGCAAGAGATGCCCCCTGGCAGTCAGTGCACTCCATCAGGGGGAATCACAGCTCAGCCAGAAGCCAAGCTCATGGCTGGCAAGTGCAGCTGTGGTGGTGGGAGCCTCTTTCAAATCCATGGCAGCACTACTAAGTGGCAGCGGCAGGCACAGTGGGCCGGGGTGAGTATGAGTGGTGCAGCACCTGGCCCTGGTTCTGGCTCCTCCCTGGCTGCCTGCCACTTGGCTCACTGTTATATCCCTCTCACAATCTGGGACCCCTTGGGGGCCTAAACTAGCAGTCAGACATCCCCTGAGAGATCCTGGATTGTGAGAGGGTGCAGGCTGGGCTGAGGGACCCCCTTACCCATGCACAAATTTTGTGCACTAGGCTTCTAGTATTATGTATTAGGTAAGATTGCTTTAAGAATCGCCTCAAATCAGGAGTGACTACTCTCCCCAGGTGAGACTTTCTTTGATTATCTAACTGAAATCAGATAGAAGTTTTAGAACTAAGAGATCTGGCCGTGGTCAGAGGCATTCACATGCCCTTTTATTCTCCAGTAAATGAAATACCCAAATGCCATGTGGATATTACCAACACTACTTTCAACACCTGCAGGCAGAGGTGACCTGTTCAAAGGCCTTGTGTTCTACCTGCTCCTTCTTTCTTGGTGATTAGGAATGAAAGAGAAGAGAGGGCACCTTGATCCATAGAGCTCAGAATTGCTGGGCAGAGATAGTGGGACAAAGATAAAATCTATCACCATCTTTCCGAGGCCTTATTAAAACTGGAAGGTGGAGGTGAAGATCCTTGTCAGACAATCTTCCTAAATCTTAAACAAAGCAACGCATTTCTCTCACCATAGGTACAGGAGACACACATTTCCTAGGTATAGGCAGCAGGACTGGTAAGTAAAATTATAAGATTTGCATATGGTGTTCATTCTTATACAAAAGGGAGCTGTCTTTATAAGAAAGGATACAGTTACTTGTGGCATAACACCCTTGGGAACAATGGTCCTTCATTATCAAGATAGGGACCAATCTAAAATGGCTGACATCAGAATTTTCCAGAAGATTCTTTAAACTGGATCTCACTTAGGAATTCTGTGTGAACGTTGGCTTTTCTGAGTGAGGAAATCGGGAAAAGGAATGCTATGTTCCCACAAGCTAGTAGGGATCATGAGCCTTGTAAAAAAAATCTATGTTCTGTAAATTAGACAGGCTTCTAACTTTTGTATATTATCCTGAAAGCCTAACGCTCATGTTTAGAAGAAAAATATTAGGCAAGTTAAATAAATACATAGAGTGGGTAGTACTTTTGAAACTAATTGATTTGATATTCATAGTTCCTATGTAGCAACAGAATACCAAATGCCACTACAAAAATATGAATACAGTATTACAAAAGAAAAAGTGTAACAAATCCAGAAACTTATTAGGTACCAAGAAGACCAGAATTTTGGAGGAAAAAAACAACTTTACCTAAAGCCGGTAGCACTTTGTATTATTTTCTTTGCGTACTGTATTATATTATTATTTAAGGTTGTAAAAATTATTACTCATAATTTATGTAGTAGCAAAAAGTGTGAAATGGATGCGTAACCTCACTCATAATTGCCCAACCAATAAGAATTATGATTAACATGTGTTATATTTTCTTCTATTAGGCTTTTCTATATGACATATTATTAAATTCAGATAATTTTTACTTTCCACAAAATTATAGCATGATCATTTAACCTTGAAATTGCTAACCTTTTGTGCAAATGTTTTTGCATTCCCAATGTTAGCATAGGGTCCTTTAAATTCATAAAATGTTCTCGAAAAGCATCACAACATAATTTAGAGAAAGGTCCCAGTTGCCTAATGCAAAGCAGGCACCCAGTAAATGTGAATCCCACCCACCCTCCCTTCCATACCCCTCCGTGCAGCAAAAGACAGTCAATACATGATTGCTAGATTTAAAGCAGATAGGGGTAGCAGAACAAGACTGACTCTTTGAAACAGTGCAAGATTGATGGCAGACCTTTAAAAAATAACAAATGGCCCGACTCAGCTGTTAAATGCAGTGTAATTCTCTTAAAACAGTCATGTGCAGTATTTATGCCTTTGTATCGGTCTAAACGGGTCAGAACAGGGTTTTTATGCGTTAGGGGACATGATGTGACTGGTAGTATTTCTAAGCGGTGTCACAGTGGGCTGTCTCCCTGGGAATGCCAACTCCTCTTTAACATCCAGATGGTGTTGCTGGTAGGTGGCACAGCACTACTACTCCATTTTACTCAGTTCATACCATGTGGTCTAATGAAGAGATTCTTTCAGAGAAGTCTTCCTCTTTGTTGCTGGGGTGCACACACCCGGAGAGGAGGAGTGGATGAGACCTTTTAGATCATCCATTTTTCACCCAGGGAGTTTATTAACAATGTGAATTCTAGGGCCCCCTTCCCAGAGGTTCTGATTTAGTCCCCTGTAGGTCGGGGTCAGCCCTCTTCTAGGGGTCACCAGCACCCCAGGGGAGGAGTGTGATGTGTATTGTCAGGAACAATGTCTTTACTTTTGTTTGTGCTAAGTTTTGTATGTTGAAATAATTATTGCAAACAATGATGCAATGCACCGCTCTCTTAGGCCACACGTGTGTGGAATTGCTGCTGGTCACATTTTTAATTTTAATCATTTATGTTCAGAACTTTCTAAACTATGTTACCGTCATAAAACCGAGGCTATTAAATATTTGAACTTTATTTGACAACCTGGTATCATGATGATGGAAATCGATTCTTGCACTGCGGGCAAATAAACAATTCAGACTCTCAGGGACTATTTACTCTTAATCGAAATGCCCCCTTTGAGTTATTGTATTTGCTTCTATTATTAATAAATTCGCATAATTAAAAAAGACCTAAGAAATTATCAAACACCATTCCTTTGCCTTACAGATGAAACTGCTAAAGCTGGTGAAACTAATCTCACTTACACATGGAGACCCAGCAGAACTCTAACTCTAACTAAGGTCTTCTGGGTGCCAGGCTAGTTCTGTGTTTTGCTTGTATTTGCTAGCCAAAGTCTCAGCAAAGCTTTAAGCTCCTGTCAGCACCTCTTACTAGATAGGAGGGATCGCTCTTTCTTTTCTTATTTGCTCTTCTGTATGTGTGTGATAATGCTACGATGAAGAAACGCTTGGTTTCAAATGACAGAAAGAAACCCAAACAAAATTTACTAAACAGGAAAGAAAATTCATTGGCTCATACAATGGGAACATCCTAGAGCAGATTCAGAAGGCCGCTCCAGGGGCAGTTCTCTGTGATTCTCTAGACCCTGCTTCCTCCTCCTCTCAGGGTTGCCCTCAGGGAGACTCAAGGAAACAGCCGGGCTGAAGCTTTCCCAGAACTCCCACTCTCTCCAGACTGTTTGTCCGATCTAATCTCATGATGGCTCCCAGAGGAGCCAGGAGAAAAAATATTTCCCCCTAAAGATTTCATCAAGAGTCTCCTACAGTATCACTGATGGCAATGGTGACTCATGCCCTCCTCAAGCAGGCACTCTGGTCAGGGAAAAGGGATAATATACTGATTGACTTAAGTTACTTAAGCCAATTAGAGTTCACTTTGGGACTGGTGCTGAGATGACTCTCACAGGAACTCCACGGCGAGAATTTGGAATGGAGGTTTCTCAAAGGAAAGCCTGGGTGTGACTGTGAAAGAATTGGGTTATGAATGGTGAGGAGGCAACCTATCAATGAGTGTGCTATCTGGGAATTCACAGACAACATTTATTACAACTGGGAAGAAAAGAGAACAAAGGTATGTTTTTTGTTTATTTTTTATGACTGTTTCTTCTGTGATTAAATATAGTCTTACTATTTTGTGTGATCCACTTTGCTTATCAGATAACTGTTATGAAGCCTTTAAAAAATCATTATTCTACATAGTTGAGTTTTATGGATAAATGACAATTGACAGTAGGGTCCCCTACACAATTTGAAGACGTAGTTTAACAGCTTCCCCTGGGGAAAGAGACAGCATCAACGGTGAACAGGAATGATGGGAATTGAATCAAAAGCCTTAGAGACTTTCTTGTTGCTGTAGAATTTCAGGCCATCCTAAATCCAGTGACTGTAACTTTTCATTCAGCGTTAATCCAGTGACTGTAATCCAGTTAATCCAGTGACTGTAACTTTTCATTTAGAGGTTTCTGGCCTTTGATTCCCACCAAGCTCCCTGTTTTTTCTTTTATTTACTTTTATTCCACCTTAATTTGAGGTTTATGTGAAATGACTCTGAATCCGGAATGCCGGAACGGACAGCAAGAACAGGAATCTTAGAGATGCAATGAAAATGTCTTGAGAAAGATTGGGAGACAGGTCCTTCAGGTTTTTCATTCCCCCTTCAACCTCCCCAGAATGGGAAGTTAGGTGTAGCTATGTGACTTGCTTTGGCCAATAAAATATCAATAGAAGTGATAATACATTATTTCCGGGGGAAGCTTCAAGAGTCAGAATATGATCCAACACATTCTCTTTTACTGCCTTGGCAATTTGGGGTTGTTTACCAAGACTGATAATTCAATAACCTGGTGCCCTCACTAGTGACCGGAGATTTAGCATAAATGAGGGGGGATAAAAACAAAAAACTTTTGTTGTTGTGAACCAGGGATTTGAAAACTATGAAAATAATTTAACTTGTGTTAAACTGTTAGGATTTGGAGTTTGTTAGTGAAGCATAGCCTAGTCCATTCCGACTGATAAAAAATTAAAAATATTTTTCCTGAAAGTGTTAAGATGTAAAATAACAACCAAAACATTTCAACATAATGTCTCTTGTTACTTGTAATAGGAAGCAAACATGGAACATTTAATATTTTTAAACCTCCTGAGTTATGTGATTAAAATTGCTGTAGGCAAAGGCCGTGGTGGTGTCTGAGAGTGGAATTTTTAGAGGTAATATGCAAAACAACATCTTGCACTTTTTCTTGGGCAATCGATCACCCTTAACATAAAAGATAAAATTAAGCAAAACATTACTTTTAATGAATTGCTTTTCACTCTCTTGTCATTCTTAATAAGTATATTTTCCCAAAGACTTTAAGTAAGGTCACATGCTTTTTTTAAAAAAAATTTCACTACTTTTCTAACTTTTCTGAAGGCCTTTAAGTTGTGATAAATATAAAGAAAACACCAAAAGTGGCAATCACATTGCCTTTTCCAAAAAAGATGTGACCTTTAAATTAAAATCAATAAAGCCCTGGCATCTCTTATTCACACTTTTGGGTGACAAAACAAGACTGATAAAGATAAGAGAGAAATTTTAAAAGATTTTTGGCTTAGTGCTCCAAGCCACCTACTTGAGAATATTTATTCAGTTTTTTTTTTCATTCAGTTTTTTTGAGGTTTAAAATTTGCACGATTTTTCAAGATTGGACTGATTTAGATTTATTAATCCATTAATTTGAGATTCTTCTCATTTTAGGGACAAAGAAGCTAAGTTACGGATGTGTGATTTGGATGGATAAGCTTGCATAAGTAGTGACCGAGAGAATCATTTGTAAACCTATGTGTTCTTTCCACTATACCATGCTATGCTGGTCTATTCTTGCTTCAGTATTACAAGTACTATAACCAGAGGAAAGAATGTAAATACCATCTAATCTGACCACCTGCCTTGTCATTTTCCTTCCCCTTATCCTCATCTCCTATGATCCCACCTCTTGCTAGCTTTGACCCAGACACACTGGTTCTCTTTTATTCTTCATTCCACTGTAGGGCATCTGGACTGTGTCTTCCCTCTTCCTGAGGAATTCTTTCCCAGATATCTGGAGAGCTGTCCAGACCAATCTCTTAATTTCTTTAACATGAGGCCTAACTCTATCCCTGCATTTAAAGTGAAAAGACTCAGCTTAGCCTCCAAATATCTATTACCTGTGATGACTTGTTTCTCATAGCATCTGCTAGTGTCCACCATGCTTATTATATTTATTATTATCTCTCTCCCTCCTAGAAGGTAATCTTCACGAGATCAGGGAATTGTCTGTTTTGTTCATTGGTGTATCCCATGTGCCTAGAATAGTCCTGGTACATAGTAGGTATTCAAAAAATACTTGTTGAGAGAATGGGTGTATGAAGAGATGAGAGAAAATAAATCCATATGTGATTAAAAGGGGAAGAGCTTATTCAATTCAAAGATGTATTAAAAGGGACAAAGCTATGTGTTTAACACTGTGCCTGGCTTTTCTGGAATTTTCTCTGTATAGGAGAAAAGAACTAATATTTCCTGAATTCTCATGTTAGATGCATGGACCCAGGAGCTTTGTATACAATATCCGTTTTTAGTTCTCATCAAGAGCAGTCATAGTACTGTTTAGGTAGAACTACTACTGCTATTTTTATAAATGAGAAACCTCAACTGGAGGTTTAAGTAATTTGCTCAAAATACAACTGTGATGTGTGGATTTGGATACACAACAATTTGTGTGAGGTGCCCCCATTCCCTGTTCTTTCCATTGTATTATAGTACGGAAATAAGGTATGGAATGGACAAGATTTTTTAAACATATTTTTACATAGACTTCCATATTTTGAAAAAACTTACCATAAGCTCCTATGTTATCCTGTGATACAGCAAAAAGTAACTCACCCTTGTTTATCCTCAGAAAGGCCTGTCAGTTATTCTAACTCATTCTACATCAGAACTCAAATTAGTTCTATAATATAAGCCTCATATACAATTCTCATCAATGCATAAATATTGCTAGCTTATGTCCTTGACCTATGACCCCAAATGAGGGACTAATATCTCCCAGGTATCATATATCAAATGTAAGCAAATATAAACCTGGAGATAAGACAAAACAAGAAAACAATATTTTTCTTGGCATAATTCCTTGAGGATTGTCTGCTGCATATGAAGACAGTTATTTTTATTTGAAGGTAGACATGTAAAAAGAGCTTTGTCTGGCAATGCTTTTGATAATAGTCTGAAAAAATAGGAACTGACAGACTTCCTGGCAGTTGGGCTGCTCTCCCAGGTGCCACTCAGGGCTGAGGGCGCTTCTTGTCTCAGGAGCACAGTGAAGGTTTTCCTCCCTGGTTAGCCCCGTCCACTGCGGGAGGAGGCAGACAAGAGGCAGCATGGTTTCATGGGAAATGACCTGAATGAGGACGCTGTGTCAGTTCTGCTGTTCTGAGCCTAAATTTGTACCAATAATTTTTTCCTAGTTCTCAGCTTCCTCGTTTGTAAAATTAGTGCATTGGGCCATATGCTCCGAAAGCTCCCTTTCGGGTCCACGATGCCAGAGTTTTCCGTCAACTTATTTGCTGGAAAGTTCTAGGCAAAGGACAGTAAGCTTGTATCTATACAATTATTTTAGACCCCACTCAGGAAATATTTCTGAAATTGGATGGACACTGCTGCCGTTTTCCCTCCTCTGGCATATGCCACAGGCTGTTATCAGATAAAGAATAGAAAGCCGATTTCTTCCTGAGGGGAAAAATGCTGGCTTTTACAATATTTTAGAAGAGTCATCTTTAAAAATTTGATCAAAATTACCTTTCCACTTACCAACAATTTCTATGACCTTACGTGGTGTGAAAATGGGGACCAAAATGCACAGCTTTTAGGAAGCCTCTAATTTTTGTCTAGCTTCTATTTCTGGGAATCTTTCATTTACTCAACAAAGCAACCACAACTAAACTACAGGCTAGGGGACTGAAGGTACTGTGGAGGTGTGTGCTTCATCTTGGGAGGTTTGGTCTCATACCCTCCCACCTCCAGCCCCCAAATAAAAGTGGTCCAGGGACAGAGACAGAGAAGGACCAGTCAGCATTTATGCTAGGAATTAAGTGTTGACTTAAAACATGTTTTTCTATGAGTTCCCATTGTTAGGAATGTAAGAAATAACTCCTACAGACTTTCACCGGACCGGTGTCTGCTCAAATTGTGAATTGGTTTTAAAGCGAAGCTCATCAAGCTGCCAGTTATCTGTGACCTGAGAAAGATTTTGAAATAATTCAAATGCATATGCAGGCAGGGAGACAGGCCATTCACTGGATGGAGCTTTTGCTTCATTTGAAGAGAGAAAGGAGAAATGTCCCCATGTGTATGAGGAGAACCACCCCAGAACAAAGGAAAGGGAAGAATATTAGGGAGCTTCAAAGGAAGAGATTATTTTTGAAGTTGATCCATTGACAGGTCTAGATGCCATTTTTTTTTGGCAAATGCTTAGCATCTTCAGAACGTACAAAAGTATTGTGTCTATGCAGGAGAAACTGACATTCCTTGGGAGAAAAGAAAGGGTGATGGAAAATAAATAGAATTAGAAGAAAGGGTGATGATAAACAAAGATTGGCTTCAGAGAAAATAAAAACCTAATGACAGAAGTAAAATCCATATTTTCAGTTGTAAACAATTGAACCTGCAGAAAACTCAGGTGGGACTGTAGAGGGTAACTTGAGAAAAGCCCCAGGAATTTAAAGGGGCCTGACAGGGTAACTCAATTGGTTACAGCATTGTCCCAATATGCCAAAGTTGCAGGATCCATCCCTGGTCAGGCACATATAAGAATCAGCCAATGAATGCATAAATGAGTGGGACAACAAATAGATCTCTCTTTCTCTCTCTCTCTCTCTCTCTCTCTCTCAAATAAATTTAAAAAAGAATTTAAATGGAAGAAGATCCATGTTATATTCATCACAGGAACAAACTAAAATTACAATTAAAATATTCAACAATCATCCTGAATAACCAACTGAAAACTTGCTGAAAAGAAGTCTGATAACGAAGGATTTACAGTCAAAGCCATATTGAGGCTGGTAGGTCAAGCAAAGACAAGGGAAGGGCTAGCCCCGCTCCCACAGGAGGTGGTTGAGGTCCCACAGGGATATCTCATCTGCAAAAGTTCCTCCTGAGAAGCATGGGGTCTCAACTCCAGGCCAGACTCGCAAGCCCAGAACTGGGAGGATGTGCCCATATAACATATGGCTGTGAATATCAGCAGGGATTCTGTCCATCAGGGAGAGACAGTCCACCAGAGACAGGCACTCTCTTAAGGGCCAACACAAAGTTGTTCACAGCCACTCACCCTGGGCCCCAGTGGAGACAGGGCGGAGCAGACTAGAGTCATGTGAGAGGGCTGAAGAGACAGCCGTTGGATCTCTGAGCTGAGCTCTTTGCCCACACCTCAGATGCCATCTTTGTCCAGTGGAGCATCACACACAAGGATAGAGAGTCAAAATGGATTAAAGATCTAAGTGTAAGGCTCAAACCCACAAAAATCTTGGAAGAAAACATAGTGAAATATCAGACACGCTCAGTGTTGGATAACAAATGCATCTTGCTCCAGTTTAAAACTCCTAAGACTCTTATTCTAAACTAAATGAATGTTTGCTTATGGGCTCTAGCTGTGGGAATTCTCCTTCATTTCAATGAAAGAGTGGTTCTCAATAGGAGGTAACTGGATTTGGGGTTGTTAAAATGACTGGGGAGTTCTTCAGGCATCAGGAACCAGGTGCCAGGAATGCTAAATATACTGCTGAACATAGGCACAAGCTGTGGGATCTTCACCCAAATGACCTAGACTAGTTCTCTCCACTACAAATACAATGCAAGCCGTGCATGCACTTTTAATTTTTCTAGTCACATTTAGAAAATGAAAGTGAAATTATTCTGTATTTTACATACATAAAGATGTCCAAAATATTGTCATTTCAGCAGGTAATCAATGTAAAAACTATTGTATATTCTTTTTTACTTGGACAAAATGTTTTAAATTCAATGTTTATTTTACAGTTCAAGGCCACATCTCAATTTGGATATTAAATTTTTATTGTAATTGTTAGTGGCGAAACTGCACCAGGATATTACTGTACTAAAGTTCAGCAACCTCAGTACTTGGGTTCTGGCTAAGAAAGAATTCAGAGCCAAGACTCAAATTCAAACAGAAGTTTATTTAGGAAGTCACAGAGATAGAAGAAGTGAGCTGTGGAAGAAGTGAGCTAGCTGGGCTGAGTGGGCTCAGGAAACAACATATGGAGGCAAAAGAAGGGCCATTGAAGCTTAAGTAAAAGAAAGGAGAGGGGAAAAGGCACAGGTGTGCTCCAGAGAGATGGAATATGCCCTGGGAAAAGAATGGGTGGGGAAAAGCATAAGCATGCTCAAGAGAGAGAGAGAGAGAGAGAGAGAGAGAGAGAGAGAGAGAGAGATCTGGTACAGAATCCTTTGTCTTGAGGTTTTATATCTGGAGTTCTGAGGGGAGGATTCTATGTAATATTTGTCAGCTTTTCCAGGTGTGTTCTTTCAGGGTCATAGTCTCCACTGATTGGTTGGATTAGGACAGGGGGTCATTAGTCATTGCAGCTTGTCCTAATGGTGGCTATGGTTTGCTTTACTTGGTTTTGCTGGTTTTCTGGGTCTGGAGCTAAAACACATCTGAGACCTAGATGCTCTCTATAGTTTGACCAAAACTCTGTCTCTATGGTCAGCAAACCTGAAGCTTTGGTCTTGCGATTACTTGATGCACATCAGAGCCTCTTTGTTCTGAGGGCTTAATGCTTGAGGGAGTGGTCATGCAAGGGCTTCTATAGGTGTTGTTTGAGGCTATTCTCCAGCCCCCTTGTTTCTTCTCTAAGAGGGTCTACAGCATGACTAGCTATATAACAGGGGAGGATCTGAACTGCATGACCAGCAATATGAAAAGGTCAGGAGCTCTAAACCACATGACCAGTGATATGTGAGGAGAGGAAAGGTCACCTGGCACAGATGAGGTCCCACCTCACAATTGTCTGTTGCTAGGCACTCAGGATTTTCTGCCCAGGATGATCTTTTATACGGGGCCTATGGTCTAACTGCCTACTACAAAATGACTTGGTCTACATTCAAAGTCTATAAGTTCACAGTTGAAAATGTAGACTCACAACACAGGTGTTCAAAACACCATTTTTTCTAAACAGCTTTTTAAATTTTTCTTTGCTGCAGCAAATTCAAGTTACCGCTTATTGTGCATTTGTGATATATCTTTTTCAATCCCTTTTTTATTACCCTCTTGATTGTAGTACTAGCTTTTGAATCTCAATGTGATTCTGCACTAACATTATGCTAAACATATTTTATAGTAAAATGTAATTGATTTTATTCATTTTTAAAACTGGAAACAATTTAATTATGCTATAATTTCAGGAATAAGTATTTTAATTTATTTGCCAGTTACATTTTATATAAGTACCACTGTAATCACACAGTCTACATAAGATAGTCAAACGAATACATTGAACTTTACAAAATTAGTGTGTAGAAAAGATAATTCAAATTGGATAATTTGTTGACACTGGCTAGACTGGTGGCCTGTTTATGTGTAATAATAGGACCAATGTATGCTCTTGACATGTACACTACAACACTGTCTTACACAACGCAATGGTTACAGTATAGTCTTACAAACATTTGTATTTATTTAAAAATATTTCACACTGCTTCTGTTCATAAACATGAATCCAAATTCATTAAAACACAAAGTCATTACCATTCTGGCATCTTGTTACATGTTTGACCTTGGCCCCTATCACTATCTGCTGGTTGCTTTTCTCTAGCCTACTGGTCTCACCCATGCTCCTTGAACATGCTAGGTCTGCTCCCACCCCGGGGGCTTTGCACCTATTTCCTCTTCTTAGAAGATTCTCTCCCAGGTAGCTACACAGGGCCTTCTTGAGAATGCTATTTAAATTTGATTCCCTCCTCGCTCCCTACATTTCCCCCATTTTACTTTATTTCCTAATGCATATCACCTTCTAACATACAATAGAATTTGCAAATATCTATAGCCTTTGTTATGCTTAGTAGAATATAAATGCATGAGGATAAGAATCTTGTAAGTTTTGTTCACTGGTGCCCCTAGAAGCAGAAAAACTGTTAATAATTGAAGCCCAATAAATATTTGTTAAATCAATGAACTTAGAAAGGTAATGATTAAAGAACATATATAATAATATATAATTTTCAAACATGGAGGGGGAAAAATGGAACAAAACTAATCAATTCAATAAAAAGCAAAAATAAATGAAAATGAACTTATAGGTAAAGAAAACATGCAATGAGGTAAAAGTAAATCTGATAAAATCAATAATCATAATAGTAGTGAATTAATTAAATTTTTTTATTAAAAAGAGTAAGAATCTAATTTAATTATTTCATAGTTTTATTGAAGATAAATAAAAAATTATAAGAATTTGTAGACACTTGAGTCCATAATTATAATCAAAGAGTTTAATATATCTAGTTAAATTTACACATAATGTAGACCCAGTTGTGGATATGAAAGATTTGAATAGTAAGTAATAAGCTTAATATTATAGGTAGATAAACTCTTTAGTTAATCAACAAAAACATGGAATAATCATAGAATACTTTCAAACACCAAAGAACCTGAAACACCATATTACCATGATTAGGTATTAGGCTCAAAGAAATCATTTAAATTTTATTGGAAGGAAACTTGAAAAAAAACCTTACACAACATATAACTTACATACCTGTTGACCTCACTATTCTCAATTCTGTACTATAAAAATGAAACGGATACCTAATGGGTCCAGGTTGCTTGTCACTACTTGAGCCAATTAAGCAGAGACAGGATTCAATCATGTGTGAGCATTTATTCTAATAATGCTGGCAGTGTGGGAGAGCAGCAGGTCATCCACAAAAATCTGCTCTCTACCACTCCATCCCCCAAGCCAGCTGCTTATTTTGGGTAGAAGGACAAAGATTACATGGGGAAGTAGGAAAAAAGAATAAAAATGGGGATGTAAAAGGAAGTATGAGAAAGGAATAAAAGTGGGTTGCAAAAGGTGGGCACCTCCAGGACTCCATTGTATCAGCAACAAGGTTGTTAATCTTTCCTTGATGATAGGCATGAACCACATCCCTAGATTAACTCCCAGGCCCCTGGGCATACAACTCCAAGCCAGATCACAGCATGCTTTCTATAATCAAAAAAAAAAACACACACCAACAATCGTAATTAACAGAGCATGATTAATATTTCTTACAGCTATAGCTTGTCTCTACTCTTCTATTTCTGCCCCTATAGAAACACAGATGGAAAAAAGAAATGTATGGACATGTTAATTATGGCATCATTTTTAGTAGTGAAAATTTAAAAGTAGCTTTTTATTTATCAATGAGAGAATGATTAAATAAATAAAAGTTAATTCATATCTAATCTAATAAAAGAGTAATATTGAAATTGACTGTTTCTGCGGGATGTCTAAGCCATGCCCACCAGCCAATCAGAGTGGCTGTATGCAAATTAACCCAGCCAAGATGGAGGTCGGCAGTCACAGAGCTAGTGTAAACAGGCAGCTTTCGTTGCACCAGGAGTAAACTATCTGCCGGCCAGCTGGGCTTCTCCAGGCTCAGGCAACAACATATTTGCAACATTGCAATTATAGAAGCCTCAGAGCCGAGGCAAACAGCAGTCTTGGGCGCGACTACTAAGGCAACATTCTTTTAATTATAGAAGCCACAGAGCTGAAGCAGACAGGAGGCTTCGTTACCTGACTGGGCCTTGGCTTAAAAGAACAGTATTAATTATAGAAGGTAAATAAACCCAGAAACCTGCTTCCAGCCAGCCTTGCTGGGACATTGTGTCAATGGGAGCTGTGGGCAGCCTGAAAGCCTGAAAACAGCCCAATGGGGTGAGGGACTCCACTGGCGGGCTTGACCAGCCTGCAAACAGCCATAATCCCCTCACCCAGGCTGGCCAGGTACCCCAGTAGGGACCCACAACCTGAAGGGGCTGTGGGCAGCCTGAAAGCACTCCTCAGCTCCTCACCCAGGCTGCCCAGGCACCCTAGTAGGGACCCAAAACCTGAAGGGGCTATGGGCAGCCTGAAAATGACCCTCAGCCCGTCACCCAGGCTGACCACACCTCAATGGGGTGAGAGTCCACACTGGGGGGGCTTGGCCAGCCTCCAAACAGTCATTAGCCCCTCACCCAGGCTGACCAGGCACATCATCAGGTGGACAACCCCAGAGGGGTCCCAGACTGTGAGAGGGCACAGGCTGGGCTGAGGGACGTCCTGAATGCACAAATTTTTGTGCACCGGGCCCCTAGTTTTTTTATAATATACTTTATAGCAATCAAAAGTATGCTGAAAGTTTCTAAAATATATTGGTTAGCAAAAATAATGGGATGCAGATTCATCCCACTTATTTAGCAATACATATAGGCATGGAAGAGAATATTTCTAGAATTGACGTAAGTTTTTAAAGCAACTAACATCAGTTGATTCTTTGGAGAGAAATCCAAAAGGGTAAAGTAAATTGGGGAACTGTTCACTTTTATGTACTGTTTATGAAATTAAAATTAAACATAAGATAATTTTCATTTCTTCATTAGACTTCTACTTTCAATATTTTAATAACATTTTATAAAATTCAGAGAAAAATCAATTGAACAGGCTTTAAATATTTAAATAAAATTCTTTAGCAATATAAAATAAATCTAATGCATTCCTTGTAATTCCAAGAAGAGAAAATCACTAAAAAGCTACGTTTATTGAATGTCTCGTACAAGGAGGGAAATTAGCAATCATGTGAGCAGACATCTTGACAGTTCAACAACATTTACATAATAAAGGTTAAAATCATTACAAATTGTTAAGGTACTCTTTAAAAATCTTGTGAAATTTTCTTTAGTGATTGTGTAATGTGTTGGGAGCTCATGGTCCAGAAAACCTTGCCATTTTATGAATTATCAATGGATAATTCTGATGAATTCTATTTAATTTTTTACATCACTTTAAACATATTTCAGAATGATAAAGGAGTTTCACTGGAAAGTATAAAAATTAGGGGAAAGAAACACCTAGGATAAACCACTGCTTTTATTCAGTGCATGTTTTAATCAGCAATCGTATTTGTTTGGACGTGTTCTGGTTAAATAGTCAATGTGCAAAGAAATATTATTTCTTCACTCTCCTTAAAAAACACAGCTTTCTCTCCACAGTGAATTTACTTTTTCTATCAGAGTCTATTAAGAGTTGCTGTAGATACTTTGCTCTTTACCTCACTATGAGCAATTGCCTTTAGTTCTCAATTGACATGATCATAAAAATATATTCTTACTGGACAAAAGAGAATATTTGCTTCTGGAATTTACTGGACAGATACAGGTTTCTTTTAATACAGGCTAGATCTAAAGATGATAGAAAAAGGAACAGATTAAGACCTCATGTGCTAGTAGGTGCTTTCTTGTAGACACACACAGACACAGAAGGACTATGGAAAAAAGAGAGATGAATGCTGGCAAAGGGAAATCTAAATATTTGGATTGAAAAAGTGTTATGAAACAAACACAGGTCACTGTACGAGTACAACTCGGCCATATTTTGAGGGAGAATAGATCTTTTAGGAAATGTCTCATACCGCCAGTCTCTGGAGGACTTCCTTGGGTTGTGAGGAGTTCATATGTCTTGTGCAGTGGGCTGTGAACTTCAGGATGCATATTATGCATATACGCCAGGGCAAGGCAAGGCAGCTTCTGTGTATAAATAATGTAAGTTAATGTAATGTATCAAATGTTAAATTATATAGAGTTTTACTTGAAGAATAATATCGAGGCACTGGAGGATTTTAGTGTCACCCAAATAAACGACATAAAAGTAAAGAGCACACAGAATGGCCACCAGAGCATTAAGGATGGCATTTCAGAATTCCACAGATTTTAAATAGTTATCTAGTGTCTCTTTATTATAAAAACCCAGTTTTTATTTAAAAAAAAAGAATAATTCTGGCACTATATGTCTTTTTTTCCTCATAATCCTCAATCATTATTAACTTAAATATTTTCAAAGTAAGTAGTTAAAAGTTTGTTTATTGATTTGAGAGAAGGAGAGAGAGGGAGAGAGGGGAGGGGAAGAGACAGAGAGAGAGAGAGAGAGAGAGAGAGAGAGAGAGAGAGAGAGAGATTTGTTGTTCTTCTTTATTTATGCATTCATTGGTTGATTATTATATGTGCCCTGATCAGGGATTGAACCTGCAACCCGGAGCATATCTGAATAATGCTCTAACCAACTGAGCTACCCAGCCAGGGCAACAAGATAGAAGTTTGATGTTTAATTAAAAACTATTATTGAAACATTTGGAGTTTTTAGAAATTATAAGAATACTAGTGGCCCAGTGCATGAAATTTGTGCACATTAAAAGGGGATTAATTAGAGGAAATATTTTAATATTGCTATTTGCCCCTTCTCTATAATAGAAGTGTCAGAGATTAAAGAAAATTAGTAAAACATATATGAAAATCTTCCTCCTGTCAGAGTCTGGGGTGCACCATGGAACCCAGAGTCAAGTCTTCAACCACCCACGTGTACCTCAAAATCGCTCGAGACCCAAGCGTGGATGGCCCCCTTCACTGGGCTAGATCCACACCCAGCCGGTCCCACCCTGTCAAGCCCTGCCAGGTGGGGCGGTGCAGCCTCAGGTCCCCTGGGTGCCAGGGCACGGGGGCATGGCCTGAGGTCCCCCAGCAAGCCCTGCTGGGTAGAGGGAGTGGCCTGTGATCCCCCAGCCTGGCACCAGGGCAGGGGGCACAGCCTGAGGTTCCCTGGCCTGGTGCGGAGATGGGGCGCATGGCCTGGGGTCCCCTGGCCCAGCACCAGGGTGGAGGGCACACCTTGAGGGCCCCCATCAAGTCCTGTTGGGTTGGGGGCACAGCCTCAGGTCCCCTGGCCTGGGGCCAGGGTGGGGGGTCATGGCCTGAGGTCCCCCAGCCTGGCACAAGGGAAGAGGGTGCAGCCTGAGTCCCTCTGGCCTGGTGCCACGGTGGGGGGAGCAGCTTGAGGTCTCCTGTCAAGCCTCATGCAGGAGGTGGGTGGGTGTGCAGCCTCAAGTCCCTGCTGATTGCTCCTTAAGGCTCGTTATGGGAACTTAGCCTTAGCTGTGGGTGCAAATTGACCAGAGTGACAGTCAATTTGCATATTCCCTCTTTATTATATAGGATATTTGTTTCAAAATATAAAAAATATTTAATTTGTTATATTGCCTACATGATAAAACTAGTGAACTAAATACCTTCCCTCTATGCCTGCATTGTATATCTACTTTATATCTAAACTTCTTGATAGAGTTGTTTATATTCTGTTTCCTATTTGTCTCCCCAATTTTCTCAACTCTCCCCAATCTAGGTTTTGTGACATCCCTCTTTTGAATTGGCTTTTCCTGATTATCAATGTCTTTATGTCACTAAATCCATAGGAATTTAAATTAATCTCATCTAACTTGAGTTCTCAGCAGTACTTAATGCAATTGACTACTCTAATTTAGGGTCTTTTAACTGCTTAGACCAGCAGTTCTTAACCTGTGGGTTGAGACCCCTATAGCGGTCGAATGACCCTTTCACAGGGGTCACCTAAGGCCATCCTGCATATCAGATATTTACATTATGATTCATAACAGTAGCAACATTACAGTTATGAAGTAGCAACAAAAATAATTTTACTGTTGAGTCACAACGTGAGGAACTGTATGCAAAAGGCCAGAAGGTTGAATACAACTGCCTTAGGTGAAGTTCATCCTAGCCAAGCTACTGATGAACTGATAGCTGTAAAATATCTCACTGATAATTTATATTCTCACTAGACTATCTCAAGTCTAACTTAAATCTGCCTTTTTAAAACTGGTTTTCTTCATTTTAAATAAAAAATGTAAACCCTCCTCTTTTCATCCAAACCATCTTGATCTTTACATATAGATATAGCTCCTGTCCTGAGCATTTAAGCATACATATGGCAAGAACGGGAGTTGATATTTGAAACTGAGGAATCTGTTTCTAGGATTCATGTGGTGCATCTTGGTTTTGTATTGAAGAGCTGATACAATAAGTCAATCATTTTTTATGGACCTGCTTTCTTTTCCCAGCTTCCAGCCCTCCCCAAACACACTTTGAAGGAAATAAGGAGAAAACAGTATTGTAGAGATATTATTACTTCCCTATCATCTTCCTCACATTAAATTCAGGAAAAGTGGGATGGGATTGCACACTAAGCTTTAAAAAGCTTCTAATGAAAATTAAATTTATTTAATTATAAGATAGATTAATTAAAATTATCATTTTATTTGAACACTAGAGGCCCAATTCATGAAATTCATGCAAGAGTAAGCCTTCCTTACCCTGGCTGCTGGCACTGGCTTCCCTCTGGCACCCGGGATCCAGGCTTCCCTCCAGCACTCAGGACCTAGCTTCCCTCTGGCCACCGGCGGCCCCAGTTTTGTCTGGAAGGTCATCCAGAAGGATGTCTGATCTAATTAGCATATTACACTTTTATTATTATATATTATATTTATACCAGTGCCCCAGTGCACTGATTTGTGCACATCACATTGAAAGAAAATTAATTAGAAGGTGGCTGGCAGGGCGGGGTGGGACTGGGCAAGATGGGCTGGACCCATCCTGGAGCCAACCTCCCGTGGTCCCTCCATGGCCGGCCACACCTGGGGTGGTGCCTCAGCTCGAAGGGCATCTGCAGCATGAAGGGGTCCCTCCAGAAGGTGGGGTCCCTTCGCCTGGCCAGCTTTCCAACATCCCCCAAGAGGCCCCAGATTTCGAGAGGGCAGTTCTTGGGTGATACACCCTAGAATCAGGCTCCCTCCTCTCTTGTTCTGGGGTTTGTCACCAGAGAACCTCTGCTGCCAAGTCACCACAGCCCAGAAGCTCCTGGGTTGAGTGTCTGCCCTCTGGTGGTCAGTGAGCACCATAGCTAGTGGGACAGTCAAATGGTCGGGTGGTCATTTAATGAAATAATTGCAGTTGAAATATATTAACAACATTTTTCAGATTATACATGGGGGTGACACCACCACCATAGTGGAGGCATCTCTTATTTTGGTCCTTCCATTCAACAACAACAAATTTTGGCATCCATTTATGAACCAAAATATCCCATAGCCTTTGTGGGAGCTAGGGGTTCAGTACCGTAGGCCACAGGACTTAGGAGAAATCTCGCCCACATGTGCATCTAGTCATAGGCAGGCAGACCTTGGCCCCAGCTGTGTACCCTGCAGCAGCTTATGAACTGGTTCCAGTTTTTGTCAGCCACGCACCAGGTCAGTCAGTCACCCATGGATGAGTGATCCTTTGCGGATGTTCAAGTTTCCAGAGAAGAAGCTCCAGCCCTCCAGGGATTTCAAACAAACAAACAAAACAAGCTTGGACATTGGAGCGGGCAAGAGGAATAGCTTGTCTTTGTCTACATCACTCCCCCTCAAGGCACTATAGCTTAGCACCAGGACAGATTTTCTCTGCTGGTGATTTCTCCTCTGGGGGAAAGGGAGAGAGAGTATGTGAGTGCCTGGCTTCACCAGGACACTTCCGAAGAGACTAATTTCTCTCTTGCAATATCCAGATTACTGACTGGGGAGTTCCATACCTGGGGGAGTGAGAAGATTGGCAAACTGTGTCATAGAAGATAGAGGGCATTGAAAGGACTTGATTTCTACTGACTGTGCTGGGGACGCCATCAGAAGGCTCACCCATGAATCACTGAAATAGCCTTACCTGCTGTCCCTTCAACTGTTCTTCAGGCCCTGGAAGTGCCCCATTGCTTCCTGCACAAGTCCCCCACTCTGGTTAGCTCCCTGTGACTGCTTCTGAGGTCAACAGCAGCAGCGAGCTTTGCTGGAAAGCTAGGCAGTGCATGCAGAAAGCAGGACAGTGTCTGCAGGACAGGGAAAAACAGAAAACCAGCAATAACGCAACCTTTGAGGAAATAAGAGGGAGGCTTTTAGCAGCTGGCTTGATGTATTGTAGTATTAGGAGGAGACATACATGTTTAAGAATTCTGCCATAAGAGGGAGCAAGAAGCATAGAGCAAGTATGTCCATAGCATCTGAGAAAACCTTCGAATCTTTAGCACAGGGCTGATGGAAGTTACTGATCCCCTGAAAGCAATTAGCAAATATTACAGGCAGGGATTGATACTACAGATGTGAAGACAGCAATGCAAATCTCCAAGTAACATAAAAAAATAAGGAGACATGACACCAATAGACCTCCATATAACCAAACCTAAAGACATGGATAATTATGATTTATCCAATAAAAAATACAGAAAAAAAGTTGTTTAAAAGAAACTCAGAGCTACAAGGAAACACAGAAAGAGAATTTAATTAAATCAGGAAAACAATGCATGAATAAAATGAGAAATTTAACAAAGAGAAAAAAATCACTAAAAAAATGAAACGAATAGTTTGGAGCTGACAAATTCAAAGAATAACATAAAATAAAAGATGCCATAGAGAACATCAGCAGCAGAATAGACAATAGAAGAAAAAAAATCTGTGAGTTAGAATACGAAAACTTTTAAATTATTCAGTCAGAAGATAGCAAAGATAAAAAAATTAAAAAAATGAAGAAAGCCAACATGGTCTCTAGGACAGCATCAAAAGAATCAATATGTGAATTATTATAGTTCCAGAAGGAGAAGAAAAGAGGAAGCAGAAAGCTTATTAAGGGAAATAATGGCTGATAACCTTCCAAATCTGGGGAGATCATGGGACACCAAATAGAAATAACTTGAAGAAGTCCTCTCTAAGACACGCAGTAATAAGTGTCAAAAACCAAAAACAAAAATGAATCTTAAAGCAAAAGGAGAAAGATTGTAACTAACAAGGAAACCCACATTAAGCTATTAGTAGAGTTCTCAACAGAACCCTTTACACACCTGAAAAATCAATGAGTCCAAAAGAAATTTAAAAATATATAAAAAATATTTTGAGGCAAATAAAAATGGAAATACAACATAAAATCTATGGTCTATTGCAAAAGCTAGTCTAAGAGGGAAGTTTATAGTGATGCATGCCTATATTAAGATAAAAACCTCTAGTAAATGAAGATGGAGAATTCAATATTAACATATAGGAATCAGTTGAGTTTTTGTTCACCAAAACAAAATATCTGGAAAAAAAAAATCTCATTTACAAAAGCATCCAAGACAATAAAATACTTGGAAATCAATGTAACCAAGGAGGGAACTGTACACTAATTAATATAAAACACTCATCAGACAAATTTAAGAAGACACAAGCAAATGGACAGATATACTATGTTCATGGATCTGAAAAATTAATATTGTCCAAATGTGAATAACTCCCAAAGCCATCTTTAGTTAGATTCAATGCAATCCCTGTCAAAACTCCAGTAGCATTTTCACAGAAATAGAAATAACAATCCTAAAATTTATATGGAACCACAAAAGAATCTGAATAGCCAAAGCAATCCTGAGAAATGGACCTTGAGGACATTATGCTAAGCGACATAAGCCAGATAGAGAGACAAATACTATATGATATCCCTTATGTGAAACTGAAAAAGCCAAACTTGTAGAAACAGAGTAGAATTGTAGTTATCAGGGCTTGGGGGCTGGTTGAAGGGGAAAAGTTTCTGGTTAGAAAGATGAATAAATGCTGGGGAATCTAACACACAGCGTGGTGATTATAGTTTTAATAATATTGTATGACGTACTTGAAAGTCACTCAGAGAGCAGATCTTAACTGCTGCCATTACAAAAAAGAAGTGGTAATTATATGCCATAATGGAGGCATTAGCTAAGCTTATGGTAGCAATCATTTTCCAGTATATAAGTGTATCAAATCAACACGTCCATAACTTACACAATGTTATATGTCAATTTTATATGTAATGTTGGTAAGAAAAAGATTTTAGAATGCTCTTCTCATTTGTGTAATGCCAAAGAAAGAGAGCCCAACACAGCATTCCCAAACACAAAAGCCCATGAAACTTGGAGGACAGACATAAAACTAAAACAAACAAACAAACAAGCAAAAATCCTAAAAAACAAAAAAATCCCAAAACTAAAAAAAACACACAAAAAACACCAAGATTAAGGGTGATTTTTAATTACCTCTTTATTTTTTTCTAAGATTTTAAATATTTTACCAACTTTCTTTTTTTACCATCGGAATTGAATTTTATATCAAAGAGGAAGATTAGACCTGAGATCATATATCTGCCAGAGGCTAGCTTGAAAATTTCACAAGAGTTATGTCATTTGCTGTACTGCGTTATTCACTTCGCTGGAGAAAGCATTGGAGAGGAGGATAAATACATGATTTAAAAAATAGGATGAAAGTGCTTTTATCTGACTATTTCCCCTATGTTGTGACTTTGACTATATATAGTTGCTATGTGTTCTGACGTTTGCAATATGTAGTTACCAGAAACACACCCTATCACTAAAATAGTGACTACAGTATTTGAAGGCTTGTGACTCTGACTTTGGTGCTGAATTTTCCTTGCATTCTAAGTCTTGGGGTGTAAAACCAACAGACATCAGAATCATTGCAGGCAGATGCCCAATTTCTGATTCAATAAATTTTGGGGCGGAGCCTAGATAAGTACATTTTTAACAGATGATGCTAAAAATAGTACCTGTCATCTACTGTAAGGGATTCAGTTCCCTATGGGATAAATGCTTCCTCAGTCTATCTCAGGAATTTTGAATTAAATAAGAAAAGAGGGAGGAAGGGAAGCTGGCAGGGAAAGAGGGAGTAGAAGTGAGAGAGACTGACTTTGAAGTATTGGATGAAGGAAATTAGGAGACTTTTTATCTTTTCAAAAGTGATTTTGTTTATTGAGAAAGAAACCAGAACAAGAAATGTGTGCAACAAATATGCAAACCTATTCAAGTGTGCTCATGAGGAAAAAAAACAACTTTATTTCTAAATAACAGACAAAAATAAAACCATCTGATAAGAAACAGCATGAATAAAGTGTTATCAATTCTGCACATAAGATTCAGCATGCACGATTTTTAAATTATCTTTATTGGTTACAAAGTTTGTAATTTATACAGAACTTTTACATTATAATTGTAGTAATGGGTTTACTATGGTTCTGTTGAGGTTTTGGAAGTCTAAACATATTCTCTATGATAGAATTTGGGCAATGTGCTCACCCATACCTTTTCTCTTCTCACTTTTTCAACCAGTCATATATATTTTTTAAACTGACTAAATAACAGCAAAGATAAAGAGTCAGGCCAGTAATATCATTATAAACATAATCAGGAAACCACTACATGTGAGTGCCTGAGGTATGTATCAGGGATTGCAAAGTCCAGTACATAATGTGTCCAGAGAGACAACAGGGACTACAGAAGCCTGGTGGAGACTGAGAGAAAGTGACCTTTTTGAAGGTCAGGTCTCATAATAGGATCCTCCCCATATTGAAGCCCCTTACACGTCCAGCATGGTTCAGGGTTCCTGTTCAGGGTTTGCGTTCTGAAGGAGGCCGCACACAAAATGAAGAGAGAGAGACTAGAAGAGAATCAATTTGGAAACTGGAGGACCAGGCGTGGCATCTTTCCTCTACCAGGGTAGATTGCCCACTGATGCCTGAGTCTCACCAGCCTTTTATTGAGTCTCTGAGAAAACAACAATATCCTTAGGCAGGAAATTCCAAGGAAGAATTTTACATGTAATTAACAGGTAGAGATTTGCTGTAATTAATAATGTTTCAACTTAAACAATGGGTGCATAGCTCTGACCTTTCAGAGTAACCAAAGTAGGTTAAAAACAATCAGTTTCCAGCATTAAAATAATCAGTTTCCAGCATCCCCACTGTTGCCATGCTCAATGTCTCTAGCTCTTCTGTATTTTAGCCAGAGATTGCGATATCTAGGTACATCTCCTAACTTCTTTATGTTAGGAACTACTTAAAGATTCAATAAATCACAAGTAAACACATCAACTGCCTCCCTGGGGCAGACACCTCTGGTTTAGATTTAAAAATCTAAGATAATAAAAGAGAAACATGCAAATTGACCATTACCACCAGCCAATCAGAGCGGCTGTATGCAAATTAACCCAGCCAAGATGGAGGCCAACAGCCATGGAGCTAGAGCAAACCAGAGGCTTCTGTTGCAACTGCCTGCCTAGGCTGGCTGAGCCTCTGCTCACGGCCAGGCCCACCAGCCAATCAGAGCAGCTGTATGCAAATTAACCCAGCCAAGATGGAGGCTGGCAGGGCAGCTCTGCACTGGGAGCCTCCACGGCCGGCCAGCATAGCTGTGCCAGGTGTGTCAGCTCAGTGGGAGGGGGGGTCTGGCCTGGGGCCTCCTCGGGGCATCCAGGAGCAGCTGTCCTGGGTCTGCTGCCTAGCTCCACCCCGGGAGCCTCCGAGGAGTATCCAGGAGCGCCTGTCCCAGGTCCACTGCCTGGCTCCACCCCTTGGGGGCCTCCCCGGGGCATGCAGGAGCACGGGGCCTCTGCAGGGTGTGCAGGAGCAGCCGTCCTGGGTCTGCTGCCTGGCTTTGCCCCCCGGGGGCCTCTGTGGGACATCCAGGAACGCCTGTCCTGGGTCCACTGTCTGGCTCTGCCCTGGGGGCCTCCGCAGGGTGTCCAGGAACACCCATCCAGGGTCCGTTACCTTCATCCGCCCCCCAGGGGCCTCCACAGGGCATGCGGGAGCGTCTGCTGCACAGTGTGGAGAATCCAAAGCCAGTTCACTGCCCGGCTCCACCTTGGGTGTGTTTGCTCAGCAGCAGGGCCCCACTGAGGGATTCTGCACCAGCGTCCGCCCCTGGCTCGCCACCTAGCTCTGCGCCAGGTGTGTCCCCTCAGCGGTGTGGGCCCACCAGGCGTGTGCAATCGTGAGCCCTCCAGTGGGAAACGTCCAAGCCTGCACTCACCAGCCTTCCCACCCCCCAGTGCATGAACCCTGAAGGGGCTGTGGGCAGCCTGAAAATGGCTCTCAGCCCCTCACCCAGGCTGGCCAGGCATGCCAGCAGGTGGATATCCCCCCCGAGGTGTCCCAGACTGCAAGAGGGCACAGGCTGGGCTGAGGGACCCCCACCCCCCGAGTGCACAAATTTTTGTGCACCGGGCCCCTAGTCCTATATAATAAAGAGAGAATATGCAAATTGACTGCCACACTATCACAAAGATGGTGGCACTTCCAGTGGAGGTGGGGTTCCATAACACAAGATGGCTGCTCCCACAGTGGAGGCCCAGTTCCTGCAACGAGCCTTAATGAGCCATTAGCAGGGACCTGAGACTGCCTGGAGCCAGGCTGGGGCGGCAGACCTGAGGCTGCACCCCTGGCCAGCGGGGCTTGACTGGGTATCTCAGACCTCAAGGCATGCCCCCCACCCCAGCCCAGGCCAGTGGACTTCAGGTCACACCTCCCACCCAGTGGGGCTTGATGGGGTGTGCCCCCTGCCCTGGTGCTGAGCCTAGGGACCTGAGTGTGTGCCGGGGGACCTGAGGCTGCACCCCTTGCCCAGTAGAGCTTGACAGGGCACCTGAGGCTATGCCCTTCACCTGGCGGGGCTTGATGGGGTTTGGCCGGCCGGGTCTGGATCTTGCCCAATTAGGGTGGGGCTGGCCGGATCTGGGTCTTGCGTGATTTTAAGGTGCACGTGGGTGGGCGAGGACTTGACTCTGACAGGAGGAAGATTTTCATATACATTTTACTATTTTTTTTTAATCTCTGACACTTCCATTATAGAGAAAGGGCAAATAGCAATATTAAACTATTTCCTCTGATTAATTCCCTTTTAATGTGCAAGAATTTCATGCACTGGGACCCCTAGTAAATAAATAAAAGGATATCTCCATCACTCTTCGATTTCTTCTGTCTAGAGTTTACTGAGAGAACCACTAATTATTGCAAACAAGCTCTAATTTGGCAACTTCCAAGAAAGATCAACACTTCCTTGGAAAGTTACTAAGATATTTTTGAGTTAGAGAACATCAGCATACTTTACTTGGAGGAATGGGAGCAAGGGAGATGAATGAATGAGAACCGAAGATATGTGTGTAGTCTTCATTTGGAAAATATTGCTTGACCTGAGATCTTTTCTTTTGTCTTGACTAATGCCTATTCCACCCCCAAATCCCTGCAATTGTGCCAGGCCCTCTGCCATATGTTTTTCCACATCCTCTGGTGAACATATCTTGATAGTGTTAGAAAAACCACACCCTGCTGAGGTGACATATCATATCATTCAAATCAATGAATAAAATGAGAATTCATTATCTTCTAGGCATTAAAGTGCAGCCTGAATTATTCAGCTTTGCTTTCCTTCAAGAGGAAGTCTGCAGCAAATCTCCCTTTCAAATGTAAGAGAGAGAAGGATAAACAGTGTGCATGGCTTCATGCTTGTAAATCAGTCAAAAGTAAGCAAACTGCAATATCTGAAGAACTCCATAGATTTGTCAAAAGTGAGAAGAAAGGTATTGGGGAGATACACGTTATACTTAGCTCCTCTTTCATTACATTCTCAACTTAAACCGGTTCTGAACTTGTAGGCATATGGCAATGGATAATTAAAATGCTAGCAAAATTATGGGAGATGAAAGTACCTTATATGTCTCTGTAATGACAGGAAAAAAATAAGCCCGCAGTTGGCAATGACATGACACAAAGATGAGGCCTGTAATCAAATCTGTTGTTGGATAAAATAGCACTCGCCAAGGTGCTATTCTATTTTCTGTTCCACCCGAGAAAGGTGCTGATTTATTCCTGAGAACTAAAAGAAATAAGGCACAATTTTTCAAAGTGAAGCAGATACATATCCACTAGTATACTTGTGGATATTATACAAGCAGCTTGGAACATAACTGTTGATTGCTTGTTGTTTTTATTACAAGGGACAAAAGGTGACGTTCATCAAAATTGAAGGAAAATAATCATACTCATTTCAGTGCAAATTTATTAATGCCAACTTGGGAAATTACACTAACTGCCATAAACTAAATTTAATGTTAAAAATGGAGAAATCACAGGCTTTGTTTTCACTTAATATTTCTTTCTCATTGTATTATTTTATTGTAAAACTAGGGGCCCAGTGCACAAAAATTTGTGCACTGGGGTGGTGGTGGGGGGGGTGTTTCCTCAGCCCGGCCTGTGCCCTCTCACAGTCTGGGACCCCTCTGGGGATGTCCACCTGCTGGTGTGCCTGGCCAGCCTGGGTGAGGGGCCAATGTCTGTTTGCAGGCTGGTCAAGCTCCCCAGGGGAGACCCTCACCCCAGGGGGTGTGGCAAGCCTGGGTGAGGGGCTAAGGGCATTTTTCAGGCTGGCCACAGCTCCCACTGACCCTCCAGGCCATCCACCTGGGAAGCGATGGGGTGGCGCTGGCCACCCCATAGGCTTCCCAGGAGGGAGCCTTGGGTCCCCCGGCTAGTCCCATCCCCCCACCCTCCAGGCTTCTCCGCCTAGGAAGCCCATGGGGTGGCGCTGGCCACCCAATCGGCCTCCCAAGAGGGGGCCGCAGGGTCCCGCAGGCTGGTCTCTGCCCCCCTGGAGGCTTCCGCCTGGGAAGGCATCGGCCGGCCCATGGCGCCAGATGCCTTCCCAGGACGGAGGCTCCCAAGATGGCGGAGGCAGCAGCCCCAGAGAAGCCGCACACCGGAGCTGCGGCCTCCACCATCTTGGCTAGGCTAATTTGCATATAGTCACTCTGATTGGCTGGTGGGCGTGGCTTCAGGCCGTCCCGAAGAAACGGTTAATTTTAATATTATGCTTTTATTAGTTAAGATTATTGTTAGGTAACACATTTTAATGATAATACTTCAAAGACCAGGTAAGCTGAAAAAACAAACAAACAAAAAAAAACAACAAAGAAGAAAATCCTTGGAAATCTCATCATTCAGAATAACCATTGTTAATTTTTGAATTGTTCATAAATTCTCAATAGGATTGCATTACTATATACTGCTTCATAACTCAATGCTTTTCTATTTTCATGAAATAATTTTTATACAACCATTTAAAACCATCACTTTTTTTTTTTTCTGTCACTGGAAAGGGGACTGGCCCAGAGCAGGTCCTTCTTGGACCAACCTGTAGTATGTGGGTTCTTGACTTTGTGCAGGAAAGATTTCACATCGTGAGTCCAGGTGATTGGGAATATGTTTGCTAAAGCTGGGGACAGTGAAACAAAGAAAGGGCATAGGACAGAAGCAACAGGAGAAAGTCTAGGTGGGCTGCTTTGTCTCTCTAGTAATGTTATAGGAAAGAAGTGAGCCATCCTGAGCTATTGTCAGCTCACTATAAAATCAGAGAAAAGGGGGCCTTGGAAACAGGTTCAGGGGTTAACTTGGGACAAGCTACCATTGCCCATTTTTCCCCCTGGTTGCAAGTCTCCAGGGGACCCTTAGAGTTTAGGAGAAAGAAAATTCACTGAGAAAGGTTATTCCAGTGTGTGTGCTCCAAGGAGGGTCTGTGCTAGCTTCTTGTATTGAGGAGTTTTATCTGCTTTGCAAAGGCAGGGATCTCAGGGGAGGTCTCAGGGGGGGATCTCAATAGAATATTCATCAGCTCTTCCAGTGTATCCTTTCAGGGTTGTGTGGTCTCCACTGATTGGCTGTGGACAGGAGGGCGCCATTAGGCATTGCAGCTGGTCCTAGCATCCACTGTCTGGTTTTGCAGCTTTTCTGGACCTGGAGCTGAAATACGACTGAGGCCTAGCTGTTACCTCTAGGGTGGAAAGGTCAGGGGAGCGTGAACCACGTGATCAGTGATATTTGTATTTCAGGTGGCTTCCAATTTTTGTGATAACCAAATCATTTTAAAATTTAAACTTACACATTTTAAATTTACAGTGAAACACCAGAAAAGTATTTCTTTAGGATAGTATAAGTAGTACAATTTGGGTTTCTGTGTTAAAAGATTTGTATGTTGTCATGTTTTTTGGTGTTTTTATGCTAAATTGTCACCTAGATATTTGTGCTAATTTAATCGCTTATCCCCAGGATTGGAGGATACCTAGTCACCTCTGCCCTCATTATTTTTTAAAAATATATTTTACTAGGAACCCGGTGCACAAAAATTTGTGCACTCGGGGGGGTCGGGGTCCCTCAGCCCGGCCTGTGCCCTCTTGCAGTCTGGGACACCTCGGCGGGGGGATGTCCACCTGCTGGCATGCCTGGCCAGCCTGGGTGAGGGGCTGAGGGCCATTTTCAGGCTGCCCACAGCCCCTTCAGGGTTCGTGCACTGGGGCGGGGGGGGAGGGGTGGGAGGGCTGGTGAGTATTGGCCTGGATGTTTTCCACCAGAGGGTCCACAATCACACACGCCTGGTGGGCCCCCAACTGCTGAGGGGACACACCTGGCGCAGAGCTGGGTGGCAAGCCAGGGGTGGACGCTGGTGCAGGTTCCCTCGGTGAGGCCCTGCTGCTGAGCGAACACACCCAGGGTGGAGCTGGGCAGCGGACTGGCATCGGATTCTCTGCACTGTGCAGCAGACGCTCCTGCATGCCCTGTGGAGGCCCCCGGGGGGTGGAGCCAGGCAGTGGACCTGGGACGGGCGCTCCTAGATGCCCCGAGGAGGCCCCGGGCCGGAACCTCTCCCTCCCCCACACTGAGTTGACACACCTGGTACAGCTAGGCAGGCCACAGAGGCTCCCAGTGCAGAGCTGCCCTGCTAGCCTCCAATTTGGCTGGGTTAATTTGCATACAGCTGCTCTGATTGGCTGGTGGGCCTGGCCATGAGCAGAGGCTCAGCCAGCCTAGGCAGGCAGTTGCAACAGAAGCCTCTGGTTTGTTCTAGCTCCATGGCTGCTGGCCTCCATCTTGGCTGGGTTAATTTGCATACAGCTGCTCTGATTGGCTGGGAGGCATGGCTTGGCTTGTGGGTGTGGCTGTGAGCAGAGGCTCAGCCAGCCTAGGCAGGCAGTTGCAACAGAAGCCTCTGGTTTGCTCTAGCTCCATGGCTGCTGGCCTCCATCTTCGCTGGGTTAATTTGCATACAGCTGCTCTGATTGGCTGGTGGGCGTGGCTTAGGTGTCTCAGGTAATGGTCAATTTGCATATTACTCTTTTATTATATTAGATTGCTTTTTTACAGAGAGGAAGGGAGAGGGATAGAGAGTTAGAAACATCGATGAGAGAGAAACATCAATCAGCTGCCTCCTGCACACCTCCTCCTGGGGATGTGCCCGCACCAAGGTACATGCCCTTGACCGGAATCGAACCTGGGATCTTTCAGTCTGCAGGCCAACGCTCTATCCACTGAGCCAAACTGGTCAAGGCTGCCCTCATTATTAATTTTAACTATTCTTCTTCTTAATTTTCTTCATTAAAATGTGAGTGATGTTTCTATTATTTAATATCAAAAACATTTATCTGACTAAACACTTTTTGGCCATTTATTTTCTGATCACTAATTATTTTTTATCTATTTATACTTTTAACCATTTTTTAATAAAATGTAATTTCCTTTTTAATTGTAGAAATGACAACAACATGAAATCTACACAAGTAAATTTTTAAGTGTACAGTACAGTATTATTAATTATATGTACAATGTTGTAGAAATTTTTCATCGTACATGATCAAACTCTATACCCATTCCACAGCACCTCCCCATTTTCTTTTCCTCCAGCCCCTGGAAACCACCATTTGACCTTCTACTTCTATGAGTTTGACTACTTTGAATTCCACATGTAAGTGGAATCGTGCAATAAATACTTAGCTTGCCATGTCTTGCTTATTTCACTTAGCATAATATCTTCAAAGGTCATTTATGTTGTCATGTATGACAGGATTTCCTTCCTTTTTAAGGCTGAATTATATAGAATTGTGTGTAGGTAGCACCATTTATCCATTTATCTATCACTAGATATTTAAGTTGTTTCCATCTCTTGGCTATTGTGAATAATGTACAATGAACATGTGGGTGTAAAAATCTCTTGGCAATTCTATCTTTAATTATTTTGTAAACATACCTAGAAGTGGGGTATTGGATCATCATTTCGTTACTGCATTCTGATCAATAGTGCACAATTGATTAAGAGTTCCAATTTCTCCACTTTCTTGATGACATTTGTAAATTTTTATAAAAGTAGAGTCATCCTAAAAGATGTGAAATGATCTCATTGTGGTTTTGATTTGCATTTCCATGCTGATTCATGAAGTTCAGCACCTTTTCATGTACCTATTTGCCATTTATTTTTCTCTTTTGGAAAAAATGTCTATTCATATCCTTTAATCATGTTTTAGCTACATTGTTTGTTTCGTTGTTGCTGAGTTGTAGGAGTCCACAACTTTTCCTACCGGCTCCAATATGGCTGGTTTTATGATCGCACAAGGGCAATAGCCTCTTGACTGATTTCTGGATACTCAGAAAGGGAATTGGTGAGTGTATTGTTGAACTGGTGTCTTTATGGGGTAAGCAGAGTCTGGGGCTTTGTATTCTGCCATCTTACTAATGTCTGTCCCTGATTTTAATTTTTTAAGTGTATTGAGTTTTAAACTTATAAAGCTTCATACGTATTGTAGTCTCCCCCCCCCCTTGTAATTGTATTTGAATCTTGTTTATACAAAATATATGTCACATACAATTTTCATGCAGAAATATATTGATTTTTTTTTCCATTTGTGGTTTCTTCTGATGTCATGCATATAATGATTTCCTCCATTCTGAAAGAAAAATGTTCATTTATATTTAAAAATTATTGACAATTTGATTTTTATTTAAAATTCTAATTGACTTGAAATTTATTTTCCTGTGAGGATGGTAGACGTACAATTTAGCTTTTCTGAAATATACTTTAATAATAAAATAATTCATTTATTAAATATTTAATAAGTCATATATATTATGTCCTTAATAACGACATTTGCTTGGCATGATTTCAATCTTGACATTTTCTGAGGCTTGTCTTATTATCTAACGTTTGATCGATCCTGGCGAATGCTCTGCATGTGCTTGAAAGAATGTGTATTCTGTTGGTGTTGGATGGAACATCCTGTACATGTCTATTAGATTGATGTGATTCAACATGTACATTATGTTCAGTGTTTTCTTAGTGATTTTCTGTTTGGGTCCATTGTTGAGGGTGGGATACTGAAGGGCCCTGCTGGTATTGTACTGCTGTCTTGTATATTTTTTCCTTTAGATCTGTTCATATTTTCTTTATATATTTAGGTGTTCAAATGCTGGGTCCATAAATATTTACAAATTTTATATCCTTTTGTTAGCCTGACCCCTTTATCACCATATAATGACCTTCTTTGTCTTTTGCTATAGGCTTTGGCTTAGAGTCTGTATAACTACCCCTGCTTTCTTTGGCTTCCATTCACATAAGATATCTTTTTTCCAACCCATTACTCAGTCTGTGTGCATCCTTAAAGCTAAAGTGAGTCACTCGTATATGGCATAAAGTTGGGTCTCTTTTCTTTTATTCTTTAATTCATTCAGTCACTCTAAGTCTTTTGATTAGATATGTTATCCTTTTATCTTTAAAGTAATTATTGATAGGCATAAACTTACTATTGCCATTTTGTTAGTTGATTTCTGGCTGTTTTACAATTCTGTGTTGTGTTGGTCTCGTACCTATTGGCAATGATGCTATTGGCTAGGAATGCCTGGAGGATGCACTTGAGACCATACTACTTGTGGCAAGCTTCCATAGGCATTTCCCCAACTGCAGTCAGTGCTGTGACTGATCAGCCTTGTAGTTCTTATTATCATTGCAAGGCACACATTAGTATCAGCTGTCAGGTAATGAAAACAAACAAAGTTTATTGCTCACAGGTTTTGAAGGGAACACAGTATGCTTGAGATCACACAGCAAGGTCACGGTAGAAAGAGAGGGCCAGGCTTGGGGTTTTGCCTAAATATCATTGGTAGGCCCTTTTAGGTTTTTAGCTTGCTTTTTTGCCTTCCCAAATAAAATTAAGGTTTTTATTGCAGGAGAGCAAGGGGTCACGGATACTGCCAATTAACAGTCTATACTATTTCCATTTACTATTAAATATTTTTCTGCAACCACACCTTTGTTGGCTGTATAGTTTCCAGTTATGTGGACACTGCCATTTAACCAACTCCCTTGTGCTGGACACTGGTTGGTTCTAAGCCTTCATGCCTATGAAGAGGACTGTGATAACATCCCCATAGTTGTACTTTTGTATATCTAGGATTATGGTCTTAAAATAAGTATCTAGGAGTGGGATTGCTGGGTGAAAGGATATGCATCATTTTAAGACTTTTTTGATGGGAGTTACCAAAAATCAGGCTCTCGATCTTTGTGGGTTTATCATTTCCTGACTTGTAATTTTGCATAAAACTTCATGATTTAGGATGATGCTTCTCAAATTTCATCTACTGCATCTCTTTCCACTTGCCATTAAAAAAAAATTCTTGTCAGAGTGAACGGAAAGACCAGCACAGTTTGTGATACAATCCCATTGAGGCGTGTCTAGTTTTGATTAAACATTATGAGTAAATTATTAAATCCTACAAAGAAAAGACATCTGGTTTGCCATGTACATTAGCTTGGAACACAAACAAGGTTGCAGATAAGCTGGGGAATTGCTAGTGCTCTGGGGAACACACTCAATCACCACTGTAGGAAAGAAAAGATTGTTTCTTATAACCACTAAAATAAATTCCTTGCAAATGTTAAGAGCACGTATATGACACACTGGGATTCATTTTAAAACCAAAAACAAACGTTTTGCTTTTATGCACAAACACCTACACACAGAGATGCACATACAGGCACACATAGAGAGACATTAAATTTGTATGTGCAGTTTAATAGCCCTAAAACATTTTGAAGATGTGGGGTATAAGGACTTGCAGAACATGTTGTCACACCAAGATGTATCTCTGATAGGAAATTCTATTAAGATGAAATCCAAAGAAAAAAATTATTTTTTTCTGCTCCTTGAAATTAATTTTGGCTAGGCACCCATGGCAAGGGGAACTGTCCTTCCTGTGGGGTAGAGATTTTGGTATGCACCGGTAGTGAATTCAGGTGGGAGCCAATGTCAGAATCAGGAACCATCCAGAAAGATGCAGATCATCATGTAAATTAAATTAAGATTACAAAATGCTTAATTTTGGAGCAAATTGAGGAAGCCAAGCAAAGCAAAACAATGATCAGCTACATAATGACTGAAATCACATGCACCATATTATATCTCAACAAGAGCTAAACAGAAAAATATATAAACTAGTCAGACCCAGATCCAGTGGGGGCATTGTTAAATTCTCTCTCATTCATTTTTTGCACTCCTGGCCTATTTCTTTCCATCTCCTCTGTTATTATTGTTATTTTGCTTGAAAGACCAAAAATACATTCATTGAATCTGGTGAATTTTAATCTTAGAAAGAGCCTTTCTATACACAAGCATTGTGTCTTAATCTTATGAACATTATTTATATTTTGATATTTTGTTACTGCATTTTTTTGTTTACATATCTTTTAAGAAATTACCAATAAATGTCAATTAACAAAATTAGGTATTTTCTGATGGACCAACATATATAAAACTGAAGTTTACCTGAACTTAAAAAGAAGAAAATGTGGAATGTAACCTTTTAAAACAATATTCTGTTTTATGTAGGGTTCAAATGTAGGCCTTTGATGATATCTCCTTTATCTTCAGTTTGGTTACCTTGACTCATTAACTCTCTCTGGATTCCACTGTCTGAGGTCAAGCCTCACATCATCTCAGCTCCAAAAATGTCAGGAGTGTATAGCAGTGTTTTACTGGAATATCTCCTAAGATAAACCAGCGAAGTCTGAGGTGACTCTACAAGGTTGTACAGTATATGATCTTGTTTGTATGGAAGACAGAATAAAATAAGATATTGGGTAACTTATTATTTTCTTTTGGTTTTATTAGAAAATATTTACACAGGGGTATAATGAATAAAACAGGCAACACTTGTGTACACCCACACAGTTTGATAAGTAACACTTTAGCAATACAGTTGAAGCCTGCTGTAGTATATTTATATAATGGAATGGTAAGCAGCAGTAAAAATAAATGAATCATAACTTATATACCAATAAGAATGAATTTTAAAGACATGATGCTAAATTTTTAAAAATTAAGTTGCAGAAGTATTAATAGTACAGTAGCATCCTACTATAACACATATTACATAATATATATTACTAGGGGCCCGGTGCACAAAAATTTGTGCACTCAGGGTGGAGGGAGTCCCTCAGCCCGGCCTGTGCCCTCTGACAGTCTGGGACCCCTCAGTGGATGTCCTATGATGGCCCCAGTCTGCCAGGCGCCTTTTGTGTGTGTGTGTGTGTGTGTGTGTGTCACCACTGGGGACCTGCCCCCAGCCCCATCTGAGGCTCGTAGCAGTCCTCCTGTGTGTGTCTACCTGCTGGGGGCCTGTCCCCAGGCACACCGTGGAGGCTTGGAGCAGGCACCCCCTCTATGATGATCTCTCAGACTCTTGCCCTCCCCTGCATGTTGTTCTCTTTTTTGAGCGTGGCCAGGGCTGGGTGCGGCCTGCCTCCCAAGCTTGCCTACTGCCCACCTTCCTCCAGCCACCAGAAAGCAGGGAAAACCCCGCCTCGTGGTCAGGCCAGCCTTTTCCTGCTCCCTGTTCCCCGGAAGAGACCTGGGAAGCCGCCAACTCTTTCCCACTCACCCGTCCCCTGCTGCCTTCCTTTCCCACTTCCCGGTGCCGCCAAGGGGTCTGGGGAGCTGCCAAGCAGGACCCTGGCCCCTGCAGCCTTGCTTTCCCGCTCCACGATGCCCCGCAAAGTGCCTGGGC